>JAQIXW010003419.1:0-13222 GCA_034700685.1 Willowsia buskii | reverse complement strand
GATTTTCTACGCACTAATCAAATTATGTCTGGCTACATAGAAATCGAAGTAAGAACAAAATTCAGAGAGATAAGGAATAAAATTTACTTATTTACTCCATGTGGAGTCGAACACGTTAAGCCGGCCAATGGTAGCGAAACAGAAAACGAAAGAAACTCTTATCTCAATTATTCAAATCGCCTTATCTACTTCTCTTTGCTTCTGATCCTGACAATGATATATGCGACACTTCCTATGGTGGCAGAATGCAGTGGCGGTTTAGTTGGCAACTCTTGGAGTCCAAATGGATGGGAAAAGTCATGGAAGAGGTTGATTGCCAAAAAGAGAGTGGACAGTGGATGAAAATATTGGCTTTTAAGGAATGGAGAAAATAGGTGAAAGCTCAACAACACATTTCAATTTATTATGGAACAGCTGTGCTTGAAAGAGCTACAAAATCAAATTACTACTCTGTCATAGCTGAGTACACAATTAACGTATTGTTGCTGGTTGTAAGAGAAGGGAAGGTAAAGAAATGAATTTTCATATTCACGGTAAGCCTGTGAAGATTATTTTATTTAGATATATCAGTTTTGACTGGTTTCCTGTTTCCATACGGTAAGCTTGTAATATAATCATAAATATACTTTCTGAACTTTATCTGCGGTTAAATTTAAACATTCTAGGACTAATGCATAAGCGCTAAATAATTTGTTCATTCGTAAAATAATATTTGATGAAGTGTACTGAAAAGCTCAGGTCTCGTTTCGCTTGTTAAAAATTTTGGGTTTACGTATGTTTTTAACATGATAAATTTTCTGTTTCGTTTTAAAAATACCTTTGATGCTAACACTACATCGGGAGTAGTTTCTTATTTCCACAAAGAAAGAAATCAATCCTACTGCACATAAAACAGAACATATCACCAAAATGCCTAGAATATCAGGCAACGAGAGCTTATTTCCAGGTACCACTTCATTCGGATTCGGATCTTCTACCGGATAATTTAAGTAGAATCTCTTTGATATTTCGTACCAATAGTCCCATTTTTCATTGAGACCACTTTCAGCAAATCTTGCAAATGTTTGAAGCATCCAGTGTCTGTTCACTGTATACATTTCCAGAAAACCTATGTCAGTGAACATGTCTTCTGGAAGAACGAAACAGTCCGCATGAGTCATATTGAAGTCGTATATGATAATGTCTTCAAATATGAGCATTGGTAATGATGGGTCGTACCCATGGAGAATGTTTATTGATTTTTGGGTTAAAAGCTTGGCCAGTTCCCAGTCCCCATTGACAAATGAGAGGTAATCGTAATCGCGAAAGCTGGAATTTAATTTATCTGACAATCCTTTAACCTTAAATTCTTGGTGATATGATTCCCACCAAGTTGACTGCTGATTGACATTCCACAAAATTTTATAACCGCTTGACAATGCTTCCCCAAGAGATTGAAATGGCTGGAAACGATCAGGCACAATGAGAACACTCATAATTCCATTTCCATAAAACTCGCACATAAACATTCCCACAATCTGGAGGAGAACGCAGAGACTCATTTTGTTCAAATGTTCATCAGCCGAACTTCCAAGGAAAACTTCAATAACGTCCAGAACTTGCCTGATGATTGGTTTATGATTCTGCTTACCAAATTGTCTTAGAAACCACACGATAGTCACAACAGTAGACAATGTACATAACCAGATGATTAAAGCGAAAGGGGAATACCAGGGCAAAAAATCAATCCATCTGCTAGATTTCCCGTTGATGTCGTTTACACAATATACTGGAGATATTCTATCATGTCTGGAATATATGAAACCTGATATTCTCCAATAAAATTCGAAGATATTTTCACCATAATATACGTAAAATACTCCGATGATGAGATACTGTCCGTCCCAACTTCTGTCAGTATTTTCCCAGACAGTTGAGTTCATTCGGTTAAGATGTATAAACGAAATGTTGTGGTGTAGAGATAGCAAAATTACCGAAAGGATGTGTCTATTGCATAAACTATAATCTTTATTTATTGAATCAAGATGCTGACAATCCATTGCGTTCTTTTCGTACCACTTGAAATAGTAATTATCCGTATTCGACAAAAGCGCGTCAACCTTCCTACCATTTCCACTGTAAAAATATTTCTTGTGCAAATTCAGTGGATTTCCAAAACTAATAAATGCTGAAACATCAAAGTCACCCTTGGTTTGGACTGTAGAGACACAGTAGCCGTTGCACACAACCTGGAACTCCGTCCGAAACGTTTTATTCGTATCTGAAGTGACTGCATACAGCACGATCTTAAACGCCGGATAATTTTTCCACCCTGTTTGAAACATGTTGAGAACGTTTGCCTCAGCTTTAATTACAACCACAAGAAGTGTAGATGGGTGCATGTTAATCGAAAAGAATGGGTCCCAAGGACCGATAGTTACTGCTTCATAACTAGCAATTACAATGGAGAAGGGGTGAATGAATTTCACAGAATGTTTTGCATTCAGTTCATAGTTGATTTCCTTACTAAATATTGTGTATCGTAGGGAGCTGCTGATAAACTGAATTTCACAAACTGGAACAGTTAAGTAATGAAAATATACCTCGTAGCCTTCCTCCAAATTTGATAAGGACTCCAGAAACGAACGTAGGCTCTGTTGCAGGGCCATGTTTTCAGTCTCCATGTTAATATATTGTTCGCAAAAGTTAACTAAAATTAAAATTTGCCAGAGTAGCCGCTTCATGCTGATCAATATTTAAAGGATTTGAACTGTAAGACTTTCTAAATAGTTGACAGTTTAGTGTGTGCTGCTTTCTTATATTTCTATATGAAGTGTTGTCTTTTATCTGCTTGTTCTATCCGTATATACTTTTGCTGTAACTGTTAATACCAGCTTTTCCGTTATAACTTGAAAATTTACGTGTAAATAAGCCATTTTTAGTTGTCTACTCAGATTATGATACACAGAAGTTTATTTTATTTATAACAGAACTAGAAATATTACAGACGATGAGCGTGCATTTTATTTTGTCACTTCTAGATTCAATACAAACAACACATCATGAGAGTGAAATCTCGTATGAAATTTTTTTACAAAAAACAATGTTTAGACAGATTTGCAAATAAGTTGTGCAGTGAGATTGTGAGTTTGTAAAAAAATCCTGGTTTTATATAATATTCGTTCAAAAATTTCAATGTTTATGTTAGAAGACTTAAAAGAAATATAATCGACGATAATAACTTGAAATATTATACTATTTTTTCGTTTCCTGATGCTTTTTAGTAATATTGGCACATATAAGTAAGTGTTTTTTACATCGAAGTGGTATCAAGCTGACTACGTACTTAACAACTTTTTTCTCCATGACGGTTAAGTAAATGCGCAGGAATAGTCTTGTCCGTACCCGTACCCTCCGTAATTTTTTTCACAGTTACGTAGACAAATTACTTAAACTTACGTGAGCTTATAAAATGACATGGTGAAGGCATAAAACACTTAATAAACTATTAAACTAGTTGGCCACAACCCCGAATCGAATACTAGTGAAAGCAAACCAGCTTGACATGTTACGAGGTAGTAATATGATTAAATATTCTGTAAGACAGAGTTCATAAACCGTGATATTACACTTAAATAAATTTAAAAAATTAATAAATTTTTTTAAAGTCCTATAGTCCTATTGTTTATGCATAGTAATAGTTTTCTAAACTCAGTCAGTATAGCGTTGTATCCGTGCCATGTTACTAAAATTTAAATGCTTAAAAGTATATATCATACATTGTCTTAACTGTTAAGTAAATCTGAAGTTATGCGACAAGCGCATGTTACGAGATGAATACTAAAAATCCAATTAGTTTAAAATACAACAGGTAGTATCAAAGTATATTTAGTATCGCTAACTTTTAAACACACAAGTGACAAAACAATCTTCCCCTCTTTTTGGATAAGTTGGTTTACACATCTTCTGTACTATTATTTTATAGACATAGCATAGAATCATATAAGCGCACGTAAGGATTCGCCCATGCGTGAAACATGATTTATTACGAAATGTTTTAATGACACTTGTGATTAGATTCTTTTTATTACTAATGTTTATAGAAAAATCTTTCCTTTCACTAATTATTAGAAACTCGTTGTCGATACAATTTCTGCAAATTTTTTGATCCGACACTTTTTTACCACATTGACTTGTTACATGATTTTATGTTCCGTCTAGAAATTTTTCCAGTTAAGTTATTATGCCCATCTTCTACTATTTCGGATGAGAATAAGGAATTTATCTGAGCTGAGCAATCAGGAAAAAATAAAACTCAGAAGAACTAGAATAGAATGAAATAAAATATGGACTGCTACAAGAGAGCTTCTTAAAAAAGGTTTATATATTTCAAATGAAACAAAAACTGTGGCTTTGCTCATCAAATATGTACGATGTTTTATTAAAAACCAATAACAACACACGACCGCTTTTGTTCAGCATTTGAGATGAGCTTTGAGTTTATCAAGGAGAAATGAATATTTGCGTTCATGTTTCAGAAAAAAAATCATTCACAATTTTTAATTAACGATTAAAGGTTGCTTTTAAGTCATAAATGTTCTTAATAGTTGTACCATAGTTATATAATGGAGTTTTAAATAGAAATTCCTCTTATAGATATAACATTCGTCTGATGTTAAAAACTTCGGCAACCGTTTTTCTGACCCATTCCTTACAATAATTTTAACTTAAAGATCAACAAAAACAAAATATTTCATTTTATTAACAAGTTAGAGCTCGATGTTGTATTTTGTTAACAACGAAAAATAATATTAATATATTGTATCAGACAAATGATACAAGTATTCCTATTAAGTACTTATTTATTCCTGTGGATACTCAAATATTGTTGGATTACTTTTGTTTTTTAAATGGAAAATTTCGCTTGTTGTGCATTTCTGTGCTACATTCACGCTATACGATTCTGTCGGTCACGGTTGCTTGACTGAGCGTTCCCCAATCAGTCACACTGCTTTAATAGTCTCTATGATATGATAAAGAGCCTGTTCAAACCCCATGTATATTATTATTTATGCATTACAATTTACTGACCTCGTGTCAACACGATTTATGCTCATTTACCGAAACATAAATTGTGTGGTTTGGAAGCCGAGCTAACACATATTTTAAAACCTTTTTTGCAGACATAAAAGAAAAAATAATTATTCAATTGTTATATGAGCTGACAACCGGAACCGATATCCATACTCACAATATAATAGATAAAACCATTATGGTTTAATAATGTGAAAGGAGGAAACTTTGGCCAATCTCGGGTGCAGATGGGTATTGGGTATCCTTAATTAAAATTTTACACTGAACATCATGATGATATCCTCTAACATAATGTTATGTAATAAAATGCTCGATGAATTCAATTTATTCTACTGATATCTATATGCTACGTAAAACACTAAAAAATCAAGCAACTTGAAGTTCCAAAGACTATGAAATTGGAATGATTTTCAATTTTTTTAAACCACAAGCAAGTTTTATGAGTTGGCAATCACATTACAAAAGTTAGAATGGATGAAAGAAAATGTAATAAGATTGCGAGCTGGACGAGTAGACAAATAACATTATTAACGATTCATTTCTAAATTTTTGCTTCGCCAATAACCTTGTAATGGCAATACGATCGTGGTATGTTTAAGCAAAAATTGTTTCCATGAAACTAAAATTATGAAAATTCAGTTGAGAAATGTTCTCGTATATGCTTAATTATGTTCGGGAAAATGTTGGAATGAATAAGAGCTGGAATCACTGCAGATTGGAAAGGCAATTTATTTTAGTACTGGCAGTAATGCATAACTGCTTTAACAGCACGTGTATCGTGAGCTTCTGCATAACTTATCTGCAAACTTCTTTTAAATTGTTGCACTTTTCAAAGGAAAATTAGGAAAATATTGAATTAATTTGTAAGAAATGAAAAGTGAAATAGCCTCAAACGTAAATTATTTATTTATTGCTCTTTCACATAAAGACCACAATATAGATTATTACATACCTTCAGCTTTCTTTACATGTAGTCTGATATCAGGATTAAAATTAATTACAATCTAGAATTGTTGTCCAAACAATAGGATATTTCAGTTCACAGCAATACTTTTAATTTAATCAAATTCAATTAATCCTTTCCCATCTTTGCGCAAAAACGCTAACATAATTAAAATGTTTCCGACAATGAACAATCAATCAAAAATTAATATTTAACCAAATACATCCAAAATGCCATATTACAAAACATAAAATTTAATTGAAAATTAATTGAAAATAAACCATCGCTTTCATTGATCGACCCACGGGTACTGGGACTGGTCAATCAGATGCTTCCAAATTGGCTGAAACAAAATGTTTTCATTGAATAAAATCTACTTTCGAAAAATTTTAATAAAAAAACGAAGTAATGGACTTTACCATTTCCACCCAGATTTCCTTCAAGCAGAGATGCTGAAGCTGTGGTAGCTGCTGAACTCCACATAATACCGCACAAAAGCCAAGACAATTATCAGTCACCAAACGGAACCACTTCTGCAGGAAAAAAAATGAATTCTGAATGTTTTCTTGAGAGGCGAGTTCTAATCTAAAATTTTGAAACTTTGCGTTTAGGATTGTACTAACTTTTCAAGCTGGATAAGTTGGGCCTTGCCACTGTAATTGGCCTCCACCATGTCCATCCGTTAGCTCCCTCCTGATTGATCCTCTCCACGTCTTCGATATCCATACCGGAAATTCCACAATCGTCCAGATCACATCTCCACATGTTTAGATAAATCAACTTCGGACAAAGCTCGCAAATCACTACAAACGTCTCATTGCCACCCCAGCTGATTTTTAACTTTTCCAAATTGGGAAGCCTCCGAAGTAAATTCCGCAATTCTACTGCTTGCATCTGGAGGAGGTCCAGTTCTGTACAGTTGTGGAGTACCCAATCATCATCGGGATCCTCTGATTGCAGAACGCGTGATTGGCTGATCTCAAGACGCCTCAAGTTGGGAAGGTTGCGGGTAAAGTTGGTTGATGACAGATCCACACCAATTAAATCTAAGGACTTCAACTTCTCGAGCCTCACGTTGTTTAGCCCAGCGAATACATCCATGTTTCCTAGTGATGACCTCAAAGAGAGTTTCTTGAGAGAGTCGGCGTGAGCTTCCAAAATCCTCTTCACCACAAGTCCACGTTCAGGTTCATCAACTCCGCAAGCGAAAAACTTCTCAAGGGCCAGGTTCCCCTCCACCAACACTGGAAGAATTGCAAGTGGCTCCTTCAAATTGTAGAAATTAAGACGAAGGCTTTTGAGGGGCCATCCTTGGTTGTCGTGTTCCCGAAGAATCGTCAGTGATTGGAAGACCCGGTCAACGTTGATTCCGCTACATGCCAGCTTCTAAAAAGACCACAAACATTTACACTCATCACTCCGTCTATATAAATTCTTTCGGAGGGAATGACGCTGGTTATTAGAATGAAAAGTTTGACTCACCTCAAGACATGGAAAGTGGCTCAAAATATCCATTTCCATCCTTACAAGGCCATTAAAGCTGTTACTAAGGTCTAAAGATTTGAGATTACGATTTTGTGGAAATCGAGGTGGTTCCCAAATCACTGGCTGATTCCCGACGTTTCTGTTGGGATTAACGTAAACATAGTGCAGAGAGAGTTCTTCCAAGTTGGGACAAGATTGAAAAATGACGAGGCAAAATTCATCGTAGGATTCGAAAGAGACTCTGAAGAGGTCAAGTGACTTGATGCTCCTCCCACAAAATTCCCAAAACTCCGGACCTTCCGCGCGGTGGCGGTAGTTGAGGTGCCTGATTCTGAAGTTGTTCACGAACGGCGACTCTGAGAAGGTGCTCGCCTCACTTTGCACAAGCTCGAGAAAGTCGGCAACTTCTCTTCCCTCCTTGTCATCTTGAAATGTGACCTCGGTTAATGGACGGACAACGGGAGTAGCTTCTTCACGCCATGCTCTGCACACCTGTCTGCATGCTTTCAGGTCGGAGACGCCCAAAGATTTGAAAATGCACTCCAGAACCTTAAAAAATAAGAAAATCATCTGTTAGTCTAAAAATACATCTTCTCACCGACGGCATCTTCCTTATCGAATACATTCAAAATTTGTCATTAAAGTATTTTATTAAATACTTAAATAATTAATAATTGTTCAGAAATTATATTTACCAAGGGAGTTTGCAGCGGATGTTGGATTCCTCGAATATCTTCCATTTTCTAGACTTCACTTCTTCCTGTCACTCGGATCAGTTTGGTGGTGGATATGGATGTGGTTGACTAATTGCAATCGTCAAACCCGTATAGAGCTGGATTATTAAATTGTAGCTTCCACTGAATGCAACATTAACGAATCGATAAGCAACCAACATTTGATAATTAGTTTTTAGTCATCAGTCTGACAAACAGTAAATACACAAGTAAATTAAGCACTACAGCACAGCAACAGCACAGAAGTTCTGTTGTAACATAAAGTGCACGTTCACAAATTCGTGCGCTTTATTTTGAGATGCTGGGGCAATGAGCAAGAAAATTCCACATACATACAGCATACCATTTCAAAGACCCATATTGCAAATACGTGTTACCATATAACCCCAGGTTTATACGGACACGAACGACACGAAATGGTATAAAGATTAAGTTTTCTGCTACTGGTCATTAAATAACTGGCGTCTGATGTTGACACATGCACCTTTTTCATCTTCTTCATAAAATAAAAATGACAATTTCTAAAAATAGTTAAAGTACTATTAAAGTAAACCATAATAGTATAGATTGAATAAGAGTTCATGATAATGCTAGTTAGCTGGTTAAAGTTGAATTTTGAAAAATATTAGTTTCCAATTTTTGCATTAAGACTCCAATTTTTTTTATAATCTTTTTTAATGAACTGTCCTCTATAAAATTACATTCTATTTAATTTTGGTGCACTGCAATTTTTGATTCAAAGCTCGACTAAGTATTTAAGGGCCGGGTAAATACTGGTTGATTTTTGCTTCAAAATTTCCACTCTAATTTTGCTATCCAGCTCACCATGCCATAACGTTTAAGAAACAGTCAATTATTTTATGATAAAAATGCAGTCCTCTACAATACCAGGTCGTCTGGCAACATCAAATTAGTGTTTGGTGATATTTTTGAAACTGTTGGATTTCAATTGCAGTAAAATTATTAGATACCTAAAATTTCAAATAAACGTTACTGCGCTCTGCCATTATAAAAATTTACCCATCTACGTCTCGTACAAATACATAATTTTTAATACGCTATTAGCTCACTAATTTAAATCAATTTTTATTTAAATGCAGTCGATATACTTTCTGCGCAGACAGAATAAAATTGTTACAGACACCATGTCATTACCGGGATGTATCAAAATGCATAAATTATTACCTCCCTTATTTTTGAGTGAGTGACGTCCAGAAACAAATTTAAGCGTACATAATACTACTAACTGTGAACGCAAAAACTTTTCAGCGCAATCTGAAATATTCTGGGCAATAAAAGCTGCAACTTTATTATTTTTTAAAAATGTCCTTCAGATTTGTAAAAAAAACGTAAAATGGCATCTGTATTGGTTCTGAAAGCCTGTGAGTTCAGTACACTAGTTTATAGCAAGCTTCTTTACCCAGGCATATGCTATTTTGACGTTAGTACCGAGAAAATGATTATCGAAAGAAACGTGAAAAGACTTATCCCATTTTATTTGTCCTTTCTAGTTACGGTTATCTACTTACTGCTGGTTATGAATCTTTGTATAGTTTACGCATATAGTTCTACAAATTCAGTGGGAATTTATATCCTTATGATAAATCTGGCATATGCATTAGCATGCATGTTATGCCTAATTTTAAACATACTTTTGGTGTATTTTCTTAACGAGTGGGAGGAATTTGAACCCTGTCTTTTTGTTGTGGCCAAAGGCATAAGTAGATACACTAACACGGGGTTAAGCATTCACGAAAATATGTACAGCCACATACACTTGCTTATTAAAGGTATGTTTAAAAATATATTTGTTTCATATCTTAACAAACAACATTTTAAACAAAATATAAATCGTCCGATTTGTATGACTTCAGAGATGAAGAAACTTTTCAAAGGTGACAAAACTACAGACAAATTTGGGCTGCTGCTAAACGCACTTGTCTTTATTCTTGTTCCGGCTGGAGTTCTTCTGGGACCTTTTACTGTTGCATTGGATATGGATGCAGGATATATTTTGCTTAAAGGCTGGACAGGAAATAATCCTATAAATTTGTTAATGTCACAAACATTATCTCTTGTTCAATTAGTATCTCCTGATGATGGTTTTTGATTAAAACCGAAAGCTTGAGAAAATACAATCGTTTTTCATAAAATGGCATCCATGCACTCCGCTTTACATCACTCTAATCCTATAAAAAATATTGTATCTTATTTCACTCGTCTACTAATTTGCCATTGGGTATCAATGGAAGGTAACCGTGTTTTTTGCTTAATTTTGGTACATACTAAGATTGTTGCCAATACATTCGTTGTGAGTCTTCATAAAATCGGCAAAATGCCCCCAGGATTTGAATCCCTTTGGGAATTTGTAAAACTTCGGTGTACTCTTCAAATTGGGCAGGCACCCATTCGCTATGTCGCAGGCATTTTAATGCTTTTGGGAATGATGTTACTAATTTTAAGTAATGTTGTCTTACTTTTAGGATTTGGTTTACTAAACACAGAATTATATTTCATATTCCCTGCAATTGCTATAGTCATATATATTATGATTTATGTGGCACTCCCTATGTTGGCAGAATGTCTTGAGTTTAGTAAACATCTACTAAAGTGTGTATGGACGGGACACCATATGAAAGAAGTTGACTGTAAATCACACGGTGGAACAAAGATGGAAATATTGGCTTTTAAGGAATGGAGAAAATCAGTGAAGGGTCAACAATCAATCTCAATCTATTATGGAATAGCTGTGTTTGAAAGGGCTACAAAGTCAAATTATTACTCGGTCATTGCTGAGTACACAATTAACGTATTACTGCTAGTTCCATGAGAATTGAAGGTGAATAAATGAATTTTAATATTGACGGTAAATCTGTGAGTTTAGAAGTTTATAAAGAATCAGAAATTGACGTTTGTTTCTACTAAAGCAAAAAAGTATACTTTATAATTTTCATGAATTATCTTTTTAGATATATGAGTTTTAACTGATTTTCTCTTTCTACATAGTAAGCTTGTAATATTATAATAAATATACTTTTCACATACAATAAGTTAGGCTAATCACAAGAGAAATTAATTTGCCTGCTCGTTGGAATAATTATTTCAGTGAGCAATCATACTTAGCCGTTCAACACAAATTTTTATAGTGTTTGATTTTTAACATTAGATAAAACTTTTGTAAAAAAACAGACTTAAATTTAAAGTGATATAAATTGAAATATTATTACTTTTCGGAGATTTCGTTCATTCGGCTGATTTTATGATGGCGTATAGACCTAGGTCTGTTGACTATCAAAAGTGTAAATACATTTATGCAACTTTATGTGAAAATGAATTTTAGTCTAAAGTATGAAACAAGTTGATGCAGCTGCTTGTTCTTACTTATCAATATTTATAATTAAATGTTGCCCTCAGTGTGGTGAGTAGCTTTAACAGTACTTTCAAACAGGTTACATTACTCAAATAGGCATGAACAATGTATGTTGTATGCTATGTAATCTCTTACACGAACATTTAGACTTATAAACCTATAAATTTTTGAGCCATAGACTTCCATTTCTAAATGTAAAAATAAGATTTTTAAATGCATACCAGCAATTTCAGTCAGGGTGATTTTATTATAGGAACTTGCTTATTCGCTTCGTTTGAGAAAACAAATCGGCATTCCTTTTGTTTCTTACATGAAAAATTTTGTGTTTTGTATGTTTCGGTGCTATTCTCACAACATGGTAGGCCGTTTTAAAAATTCCTTTCATGTTCACACTAAATCGGGAATAACTCATACTTTCTATTAGAAAACAAACCAATCCTCCAGGTACAACTTCATTCGGATTCGGATCTTCTACCGAATACTCCCACTCGAATCTCCTTGCCTTCTCCTCGAATCAGAACAGGCAGTTTGTAATATTTATGGGAAACTTGTAAGCGCAATTAATTAATATAACTCTAAAAAGCTAAACTGGTAGTGGTGTCATTAAAGCGATTGCTCTAATGGTCACAGTGGTTCATTTGTGTTGTTAGACTTAGTTGTGAAAATTTATGTAAAGAGTTCAGATATTTTTCAAAATCTTATGTATTCTAATGTATGCTCACTCCTACGACTATGAAGTGCAAGCAAATATGGTTGTTAGAATGCAAGCTGCAGACAGAATAATCACTCATAGGAAAATTAAAACTTTTCAACCAGTAGCTCTGATGTGCGGGTAGGCTTTTTAGGTAGACACAGGAATTGAAACTTGACTTCTATCAGACGTTAATTGACAAAGTCAGTGACGCCATATTTTGCCCACATGGAAATCGCAGTAAACATGATACTTTTTTTGAATATGTTGCCTTTTCTTATATATGGTATATTTGAAGAACATACTTTTTAGGGTTTTTAAAATAGTAGAAACATCTCATTCCTGAAACATTCTCGGGTGGTTTTGAAAACATTAATAATTAACTACACGGACTCAAAATTATATAGATGATTGGTTACTCTCGAGGACTTCACCTTTTCAAGGTGTTACAGCTAACCTGGAGAGTGAGTTCCAATACAGTTTCCTAGCAAAATGCAAGAGGCTTTTAAGTGATAAATATTGTCATTGGGTGTTTCATACCAAGAAATAAGTACACGGTTTGATAGTTAAAAGTAAATTGGTAGCTGACAAATGAAAAAAGATCGTATCTGCCAAAAAAGCTTAAACTAATTTGATGAAGCTACTAATAAAACATCTAAGACGTTTCGGTTTATGGAATAAGCAATAACATGTTATTTCAAACAACTTTTTAATTCTTTTTATTCGAATAATATGCGCTGTTCAATTTTTGGTTCAAATGTTGGCAGCAATTATTAAGTTCCAGAATGGGACTTTATGAGAATGGTGTGGGGATGGAAAAACGAACGTCTGGATGGATGGATGTGTGTATGTCTGTGCACGCGATAACTTTCGAACGCTTAATTCGATTTGACTGAAATTTGGTATGAAGGTTCCTTGTGACCCAA
>JAQIXW010003418.1:0-13224 GCA_034700685.1 Willowsia buskii | reverse complement strand
ACTTGCACAGTAGATAGAACATACTTTACCCTTTCTGCTCATACCAAAAAACCCCGATGGATAGTTATCGATTTTATGGAAATTACGGTTGAATTCGGCATGCACTTAGGTACGGACACTGGGACCAGGACTAAAGCCATGATTTCTCCACGAAGGCATAGCGTTCAAGTCTTGAAACTTGCACAGTAGATAGAACATACTTTACCCTTTCTGCTCATACCAAAAAACCCCGATGGATAGTTATCGATTTTATTGGGAATACGAACTAAGTATTATGTCATGAGCGTTATATATATATAACAATAACAATAAATATAACACATATATAATATAATTAAAGACTTGAAGACGAAGATTTGACATCCGAATGACTCCATAGTTGATCTTGAAGCAGCATTCAATCAGTTACATTCAGTATAACAGGGTGATTGTAATTGGCAGATACAATATTTATTTTCATTCATTATCTATCGTATCAAACTTCAATCAAACTAACAATCTTACTTACGTTTTTCTACTTTAATAACATGCTACTGTTTATTCAATAACAAATGCAAAGTTTTATTCTAAATTTAACCGGGCGTTTCCTACAAATTGCAAAAGCGTGACGACGTCCAGGACACTTTAGCTCAGCTATAATGCATTGCCTGCAAAAACGCAAAAGATAAAATCATAATAACTTTTTACTTTTTAAAAGTTTTCATACATTCATCAGCTCATCCGTCAATAAATTTTTACCTGCGCATTTATTCCACCATAGTACTCATCTTTCGCTTTTGAAAGCTCCTCATTGGTAATGTAATTGTTTTGCAGTAGATTATAGCAATGCGGTAAGATAGATGAAAGAGGGAGCAATCGCTTGATTTTCAGGAAATGCTTTTTAACTTCCGGTACGCAAAACTGCTCCATCGGATCCGGACACGGTTTATCGACTGTTGCGTGTGCCCATCTTATCAACATCTTGCACAGTCTCAAAGGATTCAAATCCAATTTGGGAATTAACGCAATAACGTGGTCAGCTTCTAACCCGTAAAGACATTCATCCAACAAGGGCCCCGGAAATACGGCAGACATATCCTCAACAATATCATCAATTTCCTGTAACTTCTGAAGCCTGAATAGAATAGGAAGAATCGACCGACGATTATTTTCCATCATGAGATCTCGGTTGAAACGGTCACGAAACAGTAGGGACCAGATTTCACATATTCCAATTTGCTCTGCAATCAAGCAAACACCAAGTGATACTTTCCGTTGGATATTATAAGCTCCATTTACATCCAGGTAAAGTAGATCCTCAAATACCTTTGCATCCTCCGGCGTTGCATGAATACTTTGCTCGTGTATTTGATTGCCTAATTTGTACACATGTAAAACTGGTTCATGTAACTGCAATAAAACTACGCCGTGATCAACTGTACGAATTTTAAATGTCGTTGTGCACAGTTTTGCATCCTTAGTAGTCTTAAGGAGGATATTGAACGCTGTCGGGGGACTTTCTTCTGTTATCGAACACATGTAATCACTTACAAATTTAATTAGCAGCTTACTTTTGTCAATAACGCCCTCCTTTCTAAATGCATGTTTTTCGACGTGCTTATCAATCCAGCTACTGAGTCGACTTGATAATTCAAAGGAAAGTTGAAGCTCACGTTTGGAAACAATTGCTTGCTTGTCAGATTTAGTAGCTCCACTGGCAGTTTCCAGTAAAGCACAGCATTCCAGGCTTAGTTTTGATCTGATATTTTCCGGTAATACTTCTATAAAATCCAATTTTGGATACTCCAAGCGAACTTTCTTCTGCAAAGATAGGGCGATAGCCAACTCCACAAGTTCCAGCAGGTGTGCACTAAATCTTCCATTTTTATTGAATGCTTCGATGATGCGGTCTGTTGGATTTTGATTAATGTAATCAATAAGTAAGCATCCCACGATAAAGTCTCCGACCTGGGTTTGGAGCCATGAAAAAATTTCAAAAATCTCCTTAGTAGCAATGGTACTCCAATTACTCGATAAAACTTTCAATACTGTATCTTTTCCATATTTTTCCTTTGTCAGTGAATTTCCGAGCTGCGATAAGCATTCTTTAAAAGGGGAAAGCGCCCAAATTTTTAGAATGAGTTCTTGTTCCATTGTGTAGTAATCGTCAATCAAAACTTCACTTGCCATAGTCAAGTTTGCCGGCTCTTCATTGTTGAAATTGACTAGCGACTCGTTTTCTCTACGATCGTCATCACCAAAAGATTTTGGTACCTTGGATGAGGGATCCTGTGTCTCAGAGTCCTGCAATTGAGACTGACTGAAGTCAATGTCATCTTGGCTGTCTATGTCCCGTCCTGGATCGTTGCCATCTGGGTTCTTGAAGGATTCGTCGACAGACGAAAACACATCGGTTCGATCTTTGGTTGAAGCTTTTGACCACTCGCTGTTGCCTCCTTGAACTCGGACAAGACGTAAGGAACCTTGACGTTTTCTCTTTGATGGTGCTTCTGAATCAATTTCAACAGCACGGGCAGCTAACTTCCGTTTGGTGGAAGAAATTTGCAGTTTATTAAACGGAGGAACTGGAACGCCTGGTCCATCATTGGGATCAGTGATGGTTGACTCGAAAAGGTCCTGCGATTCAGCCATGTCCTTTATAGTGTGTGTTCTCTGGATAATTGTGATTTAAATAAAGATTATATAGCGTATATTTAAATATATTTGCTGTTAGCATCATGCACTTTGGTATGCAAATGATAAAATAATTTAAGATGATAGTGCAAGCAGTACCTCGAACTCGTAATTGTTAGCAGTGAATATGAATTACTCCTCTACTCGTTATATGTGCGACAGCAGTATGGTTACTGATACTTCTTGTTTTTTTATGCGTCGTTAGAGCAGATGCACGAACCAATTTTATGAATTTCCTCAAGAGTAAGCCCACTTTCCATGATAAATCGAACAATCTCGACGGGAAGCTTTATATCCTGAAACTGAACATATTCAGAAATTTAAAACTTGTAATATTCTAAACATAATATATATATACTTAATATCTTTCATAACCCATTATAACCTTCATCACACAAGCAAAACAACACTTTTTTGGCCTTTTTTGCGGAAGCCCAGGAACAATTTCTGTGCACAATTTACTGTTCATTTTTGGAAATACCAAACCCGAAGAATATTTAAATTTAAATTAAAGAAATGTTATTTTAATCCTCAATAGCTTCAAGTGCGAACTAATACAGTATTGCCGCTCCATGACGAGCATTAAGAAAGAGACAAGCTGAAACGCCGTATACTCAGTTCTTACCTTTATCATCTATCTAACCCTGCCTGCATGCCTTCCTTGCTTTGACAAAGCAAAACGAAATTAGCGAGTTGGAAAACGTAATTTTATGTGCTCCGTTCAATTCACCTGAGTGATGTTTTGTGCCTTCGAAAAAAACCATAATAATAGTTTTCATTTAAAGTATGGAGAATTTGATAAACTTTATCTTCTTTTGATTAATTTCAACTTCATTTACAACTTACAAATATATTTGATTTACCATGCTTTAGCGATTTCATTTAAGGATTTCTGTGATCAACATCACCAATTTCAGAGTTTTTATTTAACAATTCTAACAACAACTAAAGTTGTGTGGTTTATGATATAACTGCGCAAGTGACTGTGTGAGACTCACATTCTCCCTTGGAAATGATTTGCTACCATCTCCATCACGAGTGAAAATATTTCCGGTGAGTTTTTGCCTTTCTATTAAACTCGAATTCAAGTAGCTTGTCATGCCTATAATTCCAATAATCGGTTACAAATTCATATGAAGTTAACAATGCATTTTAAATGACTTGTACAAATTCCGAACATTGATTGCCATAACTTTAGAAAGAGAAAATAGACTTTTTATCGAAGTAGGTATCCAGCTGCATGAGTAAAAATTTTGATTAGCCATACAATCATGGCAAATCGACAGCTTTCATGGTCAATCTTTTTGTATAGTATTGACAAGCTACCTTTATTCTATCGCCTGTAAAAATTTAGGGCCTTGAACGCCATAACTTTCAGAGAAATTAGACTTTTTGTCCAAGTAGGTATCTATCAGCATGAGAGAAAATATTTATTAGCTATACGATTCTAGAAAATCGACAGCGTTAAAGTTCAATTTTTTTGCATAGCTTTTACAAGCAACTTTTACTCTATCACCTGTTAGAGTTTGGGGTTTTGAACGCCATAACTTAAAAAGGAAACAGACTTTTTCTCCTAGTAGGTATCATTAATAGTTGGAGAAGGCTGCATGAGAAAAGATATTTAGAGTTGCTACACGATTCTAGCAAATCGACAGCTATCAAGGTGAATCTTTTTGTACAGTATTGACCAACAACCTTTACTCTATCTTCTTTATAAAGTAAGGGCCTTGAACGCCATATCTATCTTAGAAAACGAGCTCTCAAGTCTGATAGGTCATTTCGGTTCAAATCGGATTTATGCCGTCATTTCTAAACTCAGTTGATTAAAACAATTCTGTTTATCTTTACATGTTTATCTTTTTTAGAAATAAAATCTCGACCTTTATCCGTTTATGGTTATATACGTGTACTAATATTTTTATAATCGTTGTCTCTCAGGGAGAAGCATTCCAATCGATCCATCCACAAAACCATCGCGCTCTCAACAATTAAGACGGTAGACATGGCAGACGATACGGACCTTCGGTTTCGAGCATTCCTGTGTCAACTGGGATTTGAAATTTGGGAAGTTGCATCAGACGGGTACACATTGAAGACTTTGACTGACTACGGATTGAAAAGCATTGGATTTGAATGACATGTGTGTTTTCATTAATTTAATTTGGATTTCAGGCATTGTTTCTTTTCCGCGCTTGCAAGAGGGCTCTACATTCTCGGATTGTTTGTTGAAAATTCAACTGCGGTGAGATCCAGATTAGGTATCATTATTCGGAACAACAGTCTTAAAGGTGAAATAGGAAAGCACTTTGAACTTCAAAACTACACATACCGCCAGTTAGAGAATGAGTGTAAGGAAAAACACACATTTTGAAGCACTAATGAATATTGATATGACGAAATGGGAACTTATGTAATATTGACTTTTTTATTTGTAGTTCAAGGAGTTGCGACGGATCTTTGGGGTGATGACACTTGCTGTATGGCGGCTGTACTGACATGGAAAATCAATATTACTGTTTTCTCATCGCCAAACGTGATTCTAAGATTTCCTGAAATCCAGAACCCAGCCCTTCCAACAATTTATCTATCATTTCACAGGCACTTACAACACTACAATTATTTGCACCTACGACCAGACTTCTCTTATGCATTGAACTCATATTTAAATGCTGTTATGGGCGAACATGGGGAATCTTCTACCAATTCTACGGGAACCAGTAAAATCTCCAGTCAACGAAATGATAACTCATCATCTCATAGCTCTGGAAGCGACAGTGATGAGATGACTCGTGCAATTGAAAAAGACGTGGTGTGGAAGCGGATGAGGAAAGTTCATCAAAAATTGGACCGCGGTTGCTACAAAGAAGATGTTATTTTGGTCAATGATGAAGAAGACCATTTCCCTACAAGTGCGTCACCATCTGTTGAGATACCAAAGGCATCCATTTCAAAACGACGAAAAAGGAAGCGAGTTGATGACGACGATGAGGATTGGGTGCCACCTCAAAAACATGGAAATAGTACAACAAAGAAAAGAAAGATTGAAACCAGTTTAGAAATAACCAAAGTACCGACGACCAACACCAGAGCAAGGATAACTGTTTACCATAAACTTTCAAGCAATAATCGGGAGGATATCAAAGACAAAGATATTCAGAGCGACCGTGGAAATGTACAAGTACTTGAAATAAAGGAAACCCAAAATCTTAGAAGCTTGGTAAACCAGAAGCGTACAGATACCAAAAATCAAAAGGTCATAAAGGAACCATCCAAAATGTCACATCAGGAAGAGAATCAGGATCTGTTAGAAGTTGAAGATCTTGAAAGAATACAGAATGTTTGCCCCATTTGCCAGAAAGTCTACCAGAGCAAAAAAGGGTTGCAAAACCATATGAGTATCCACAGCGAACAACCACAATTTGAATGTTCAGAGTGTGACGAAAAATTTTACGACTCAACGGTACTTTATAGGCATAAGGCAAGGATCCATGGTGAGGAGGAATTTGATTGTATGGATTGTCACAGGACCTTCAAAAGTAAAAACGATTTGAATCACCACGTCCGCGGAATGCACGCAGAACATTTTCTTCGATGTCACTTATGCGGGGAGGAAATGAAAACTTCCGAAAATCATTTATATCATTTAAAAACCAGACATGACATGAGATCCCCTTTTAGTTGCCCTGAACAAAAATGTGAATACGAAGGAACCAGGCTGCAATTCCAAATGCACTGGTTACAAGTTCACAGCAACAACAAAATCTGTAATTGCTTGGATTGCAGAAGTGTTGGTATGTTTAATTTCTATCTATGATTATTAATCACATTTCGAATCTTCGCCACATTTTGAATTCAAATATAGTTATCAATTGTTAAATTTTATTATTTATGTAGGTTTTTCATGGAATCCAGTGGACGAGATATATGAACCTCTAAAATTAGACAAAGAACAACCTTGTGGCATCAGTTATCCGACATCTAAGTCGAATCCTATGGTTTTTTCCAATGAAGAAAGCAATGGTATGTTATTGTTGATAACTAGTAAACCTATAAAGAAAATAAAATAGACTAAGTGATGTTTGATCGTTTGATTGATTTGTTAACTTTTTAAATTCTAGTTTTGCAGTCTGACGCCAACTCTCCAGCAATTTTCAGAAAGAAAACCTACAGGTCAAATAGAGAGAAGCAGGTTCGTCAAAATGGTTCAGGAATAATGTCCTCCGAGAAAGTCAAACTAAAGAGGTTTAGCTGTGAAGTATGCAAGGAGATGTTCAAGAATAAATCCGATTTAGGAATTCACATATACAGACATCATACTAAGCACAACTTAAAATGCCATTTATGCGACAGAACGATGGTTGACATTGATACCCACTACTTTCATCTAAGAAAGTACCATTTTCTGCGTCCGCCTTTTATCTGTCCAGAATCTACGTGTGAGTTTCAAGGAACAAGACTTCAGCTGCAAATGCACTATTTGAAGCAGCATTGTGACAACAAAAGCTGTGATTGCGATGACTGCAAAGCGGACGAGGAAAAGCAAGTTCACCCAGAGGGAGCCCCGTTTGAATGTAGCCATTGTCACAAGATTCTCACAACCAAAGTTCATTTGAAGCGACACATTAGTACGATGCATTCAGAAGCCTGGATCATATGCCATTTGTGTGGGAAAAAACTGATGAATCTGGACCATCATTACCGTCATATTAGATCTGAACATGGCTACAACCGTTCACCGTTTGAGTGTAAGCATAAGGAATGTAATTTTAGTGGTACGCGGCACGAACTGCAGATGCATTGGAAAAACAATCATAGGATAGACAAAGACTGTGGATGTTTAGATTGCAAAAATGATGGTTAGTAAAAATTCTAAAATCTATTCATAATATCATTTTATGCGTTAGGAATTTTAAGTTTTAGATTCTTGTTTTCATTTTTTATTGAAGAAACCAATTTCAACGGAAGGCGCCAGGAATCTGTGACTAAAACAAAAATCCCGCTGACGAAGCAGCCTAATGTCAATTCTGCCACCACCATCAACTGCCATTTTTGTAGTGACAAATTTAAAAATGTTGACCTGCACTATGACCACTTAAGATCCCGACACGGCTTTGACCGTTCACCGTTTCAATGTATGGACAAGAACTGCGATTTTAGTGGAACAAGGCATCAGCTCCAGATGCATTGGATACAAGTGCATCAACAAAGCAAAAAATGCGGATGCGCCGATTGTAATACTGAAGGTAGGTACGAGTACTAGTTTTTCCGAGTTCCAAACCGATCATAAAGTAATATATGATGTGTGGTGTTTAAATCATTTTATTCATGTTTACTCATAGTTTTTTATCGGAAGTCAAGATTTAAAGCACCTGAAAAGCTAGCTCAAACAAAACACACACTTCAGCCACATATACGAGCCATTTATTTGGAAGGAACCATCAAGTGTCACTATTGTGGAACGGATGCAAAGACATTTGCCAAACATTATAGTCACCTTAGAAGACAGCATGGCTTCACTAATTCTCCATTTGAATGTAACGAAGATGACTGCAATTTCAGTGGAACAAGGCATGAAATACAGATGCACTTAAAAAAGAAGCACGGGAAGAACAAAAACTGTGAATGTGCAGATTGTAAAGTGGATGGTTAGTAACAGTCATATGTTTATTTTAGCAGATAAATTGACCTCTAAAAATTCCTAATTACAAACGTCGTAATATTCTGTGAAAACAAGCATTAATCCAAGTAAACAACTAGCTGCAATCAAAAAATTTATTAATAACCCTACGATTTTACTAAATCGACAGCTTTCTTGGTCAATTTTTTTGGACAGTATTGACAAGCAACCTTTACTCTATCACCCGAAAAAATTTGGAGCCTTGAACACCATAACTTATTGGGATAAAATTTCTGACAAGGGAGTAATCTCAATTTTTGGCACGCAACAAGATGCGTACTAAGATTTAAAGTTATTTTTCTTGATAAGTTATAGCGTTCCAGGCTCCAAACTTTTACGGGTGATAGAGTAAAGGTTGCTTGTCAATACTGTCCAAAAAAATTGACCAAGAAAGCTGTCGATTTAGTAGAATCGTATCGCTAATCCAAATTTTTTACATGCTGCTTTGTAATTACTTGTTGCTTTAAAAAATTCTAATGTTTAAACATTACATTGCAGAAATCTATCAGAATCCAGCAATTCTGCCTCCTATCAAACGGACTGCAGATACTAACAAGAAGAGTAGATTGGCCTATTATCGTCGTCTTAATCCAAACGGTTCCATACCTCAAGCTAAAGTAGTCCGACTGCCGTGTGGTCAATGCCAAAAGACATTTAAAACTCAACCTGACTTGAATCGCCATACTCGAGATTACCACACAAGGGTAAATCTGAGGTGCCACATTTGCAACAAGAAAATGGAGACAGTTGAGGCTCATCGTATTCATCTGAAGGAACGCCATGGACTTTGTCATCCTTATAGATGCCCAATATGCAGATACGTTGGATCGAGGTATCAGCTCCAAATGCATTTTCTGGAAAAGCACAGAAGGAACGCAGTATGTAATTGCTTTGATTGTGAAGCTGAAGGTAAATTTTAACACATCTTATGTGATTATCATTTACTTTTTTATTGTGTGGACACTTAAAAATATCAACTTTTTATTTCTGAAACAGCACCTCCACGAGTTTCACGCATCTTCCCAAACAAGGTTTTGCGGATTTTTGAAAAAAATTCAAACCTACAGCTCATAAAACGGTACAAGAAGCGCTATGAGAAGGGTGATTACTCGTGCTCAACGTGTACGTTCACAACTACCTCCAAACGATGCATGGAAGTCCACTTATTGCGAAAAAACTGCCTGACCACTATGACTTGCAAGTATAAAATTCAGAAAGAAGAATATAAACGTGAACACCTAGAAAGACAGCATCTCAGTACATCCATATTTGCGGAACAACGTCAAAAGCAAATTAACCTTTTGCGCAACCTCCATCGAGTTTCAGAGGCACAAATGGAGAAGGACGCAAAGGAAATTTACAGAATTTCAAAAGCTCTTTATAAATTCCTTAATCACCGGCGAAAATTATATGGACTTTTGTGTGTGCCAAAGCATGTGAAAAACTATAGAGAGTATGTTCGTGTGAGGAAAGGCGGCAGGAAAAATCAATATTTTTTTAACGTTGGAAGAAAGTCGTGTGGTACTCAACCGGAGCATATCTCATTACACCATTACAAGGGCGGTAGTTTTGTTGCCACAAAAGCTCTGATAGATATCAGCAATTTTAAATTAGTACACGTTTTTGACATCTGGTGCGAAGGTTCAATTCCAGGGATTGACCAATGTGACGAGGAAACACTAATGCGTATCGAGGGCAGGATGATTGTGAGTAACAATGAACTGAAGTTTTAAAAATGTTGTGTAAGCATGTATTTAACTGTTATGTATAAATTTTGTTTACTTTATAGCTTAAACTTTTGCTTTTTGCAATACACTATAAACGGGAAGACATTTTCTTCCAAAAACTGGAGTTGGCACCACTCAGTGACCTAACGAGAGCCGAATTGGAGGAAATGATGGATGACATCAAGAAATCTAATGGGGACTTGTTTAAACTGGAACACTTTAGGTTCAAATTTCAACAAGTTTATACCTGCAAAAGACGTCGTGTTAGCAAAAGGAAACAAAAATTCAACTGTCCTCTCTGCAGCGCCAAGTTGTTCTCTACTAGTATGCTGAAGCGCCATATTGCCAAATGGTATATAGCATTATTGTAAACTACAATTAAAATCCATGATTTCCATGTATATGTTATGCTTAATTTTTGAAATGAAATTTAAGTCACCAGAGCAAGACAGCACAGTTGGCGTCGGACAGTAGGGCAGATGCCCTTTTGAGTATGCAGGAGGTGGATTTGGACCTAGTGTTGAGGGTCTGTCAAATGAAGGATACTCCACATAAACATTACTGCTACACTTATGCTGGAGTCATGGGAAAGATGAATCGGCCTGAGTTAGTCCTAAAAGCTATCAAACAGTACAAAAAACATAAAAATTATCATGGAAAGTCTGTGACGGGACACCCTGCCAATTACCATTTCGATGAAGATAGTCCTTCTACTCTTAAAAACCTGGAAGAAGAGGGATTCACCATACTCCACATTTGTGACTGGGAGTGCAACTCCTGGAAGAATATGATGAGACTCGAAATTTCTCTGCAGGTATATTCAATAAGAATCAAAACTATGATGTTGGTGTCAATTCAAAAAGATAAGTGCAATAATAATTTTATATGCAGGTTAACGAGATAGTATACGGGGCTTTTAATGGAAAGGAAAATGTCCTGGCCAACAGAATCCTGGTGCTGTCCAATATTTGCAACCTTTTTACTGAGAATGAGTGGGTAGAGTTCCTTGTCTACTGCAAAACCAATAGAATGCTGTTTGATGATCTGCCCTCTTTTATCAACGGAAAACGAATCTACCGACTTCAAGAGTTAACGAAAGAACTAAAAACAATGAATTCATGTGAGAAATTAAATCTTTATTTTTATACACAATATTTACATTTGTAGCATAAACAATTTTGACGTTGTGCGTTTTTATGCAGGTTCAACTTATGAGGGATCCAGTGATTCCAGTGATGACAGTGCAACCAGTGATTCCAGTGATGACAGTACAACCGGTGATTAATGTGTATTAGATTATCATATATTTTCTTTAGTTAGTAGTAAGAATTAAATTGAATTGTAGATTAGGAAATGATAGTACTTGTTTTAATGAGCTGTCAAATTGTAGAATAAACAGAATCCTGAAAGCCCCGTATAGTTATTGCAGGTAGAAGGTGCAATTAAATTTTCTCCAGGATTCTAGAGAATCGAAAGCAATCTTTGCAGATGTTTGTTCTTTCACAAAACTATTATACTGAATTGTAATCTCTAAAAAATTCTAGCTTTGAACGCGAAAACTTTTTGATAAATTTAGCTTTCAATTTCACTAGGTACTCCTCAAGTGAATTTAAGACAAGTTTTGAGTTTTGCGCCACGATACCAATAAATCGATAGCAATATCCAGAGATTTTTTTTCTTAATCTTGACAATTAGCATTAGTTCTATCAACAGAGAAAAAATTACGCCTTGAACACAAGGACTTTTTGGAAAAAATAACTTTTAATTTGATTAGGTAAAAAGTTTATGCCACGAGAAATTAATAGGTAATTAGACTGTTGTTGCTGGTTATTTTAGACGATGAGTATTGTTTCTGTCTACTGTAAAAAATAGACTTGGTTCACAATAATTTTTTGAAAGAATAGCTCTGATTTAAATTTGATTGTGTAGTTAAGTGCATTACTAATTTAACAAACGTTAAGTTTTAACCAATGTAGTAATACGATAATATAATTGATGACTTGTTGAATCAACTAAAATAAGCCATGCTAATGAGAAATAGGAATTTTATTTACGTACATCGAATCAGCCATTGCAGCATAAACAATCAAATTTATGACAGTACATAATTACAATAGTGACACTATTACTCTAGAGGATTTACATTTGATAGGTTAGTCGTATAAATTAATTAGAAACGCTAATGCAACAAACATGTAAAATGAAATGGGCTCTGCTCGAGAGAAAGTATAAGTTTATTGTTTTATGCGAATTAAATTGTAATGAGACGAACAGGAGGAAATTTATTAATTTGTATACGCTCATTGTTTTAAAAACCTTACCCTTGTTGTATTACTAATATAAATATTATGAATTAATGACTCTCCAATTAACTGTCATAACATTGTTATAATAGGAAAATCAATAAATTGTTTATAATTTGCATTTGTTGAAATATGGGCTACATGTATATATTTTTATAAACTAATAACATCACTGCTCATTCAAGTGCCTGGATTTATTGATCAGATGAAATCTCCAAAACCAGCTCCATAGTCTCGCCCTGCAATGCATAATATATTTGTAAAACTGTTATTTTAATTTTATAATTTGTTTTCCCAAAGTTTTTCTACTTACTTTCAGTTGGATAATTCCTTTTCACAAAAGCGCCAAGACCGTTGTTATCTATCTCGTCAAAATTTTTTTTTTCTAAGAATCCGTTAAAAACCGTTAGAAACCGTTAAAATTATATTTTTAATCATTGTTAGAAAAGTTTGCATAAGTTTTGTTGCTTACGAGTCATCGGACTGAACCTCTTTTGATTGCCAAATGTTGCACCGCTGAAACAAGTATGAAAGTCAATGGAATAATAAATTTAATTTATATAGTTATATTGAACGTTTTGCAATAGAAATCAAATCTTACTACCTTAAAGAGTCAAATCTTTTGGCCAATCCGAAAACATCCCCGGCAAGGGAATCCATTTTCTTGTTGCCTAATCCCCTTCCTGAAATTTGGAGTAAAAATATTATTATTCGTTATTGCATACTGCATCGTATTCATTTCACATCATAACAAATACATTATTTCTATATTCCCCTGCGTCCGATGCTCTGGTGAGAAAAAATATTCCCTTCATCATTTTGACGTTTTCAAATTGAAGGTATG
>JAQIXW010003417.1:0-13225 GCA_034700685.1 Willowsia buskii | reverse complement strand
ATTGGCAATTATGTAGAGGTGTTCCTTAAATTTCCTGTGATAATATCTAGGTTCCATTTCTATTTGGCTAGCAGATACGAAATCAGGGAGATGGTTAGAGTAATCTTCCACATATTTGACCAATGCAGATTTTTCATTTCTTGTTCTCATGTCTCTCCTGTGTTACCTATTCATACATGCCATTATATATTATTGCTATTGACACATCCCAAACTTAATTTGAAACAAGTTTCCCATCCAAAGAAAGCGCATTATGTACATACATTTTTAAAGGAATCATTAGTGATATTCAACGCATACCGATAACCACTATTGATGAAAATTATTGACAAACTCGTTAAGTAACAAATACTTATAACGGTACAGTAAATAAAAGCAGACCAAAACAAAATACGAACCAGTGCATCATCAACTTACACAATATAAAACTTCGCAACGCTTTCATTAGGGTGTTTACAATAGTGAAAATACGTTAACTTAATTATTTACAATTTTAAATTTGACCCTGAAATTAGAAGGACAAACAAACCATCAATGGGTTTACGACTATTCTCGTGTAATTTACATAAGGCTGAAAATATCTACGCAGCAATATTTCTTCAACAGTCTACTTCCCATAGTCCTTTGTCAACAAAAGCATTGTCAATATATTACGAACAATATCATCACAAATCGCTATTCCAAGTTTTGCTGTCGTCATCCCATAGGGTCCGATTGTAAATCCTATTTCAGGGACTGCTCGAATAATCATTCTTGCTTTACTATTATGTACATGTTGAATCCAAAATTGTTTGAACAACAACCCATTTTTATGTGGAATACTTGCCATGTATGTGAGTATTATAGCAACTTCAAAACACGCTATCGTTAATGCCGGCATCATCAAATATAAAAATATATTCATATTCTCGCTCAATTTTAGTGTTGCGTATCCGGCAAAGGATCCTAACCAAATGCCCGCAAATACTAAGACGGTAAGAAAAGCGTTCGTTGTACTTGTAGCCAAAGTAAGATATATCCTCAAAGTTTCAAAACGGTCGTGACACCTCAAAAAATCTACCAGAGTAAACTTCTTACTCATCCCAATATTTGCATATTTATAATGGAGTTGATTCGAGTACACAATAATTTCTTCAACACAGGCTGTACAAAGCAATATCGCTGACACAATGTTAAATATAGCGTATAAAACCATCGGGCTGTATAAAATCGAAGCTGCCAATTTAATTGGCCACGATGTTCCAAATATTAACTGCAACGGATCTATGTTCAGAGCCCACGGAAAGGCTGCTATTCCCAGAGGACAGAATATGCAAACAGATGAAAATGCATACACCGATGATTCTAAAAGTTTGTCCGTAATTTTGGGTGATGAGCGTCTAGGAACAAGTTTTATTCTCTGATTGAGAATATATTGAAGCTCTTTATTATGTAGAGTTTCCATAAAAGTTGAGGATATCACAATGCATAAACCAGAAAATAATACGCAGTAAATTATGCCCTCGTCAATGTTGAAAATTGTGTAGGATTCCCAGTTGAGGGAAAGCCATATTAACCGAAGGAGCAAAAATATGGTTACACAGAAAATGCTGCACTGAGAATAAATTCTGTAGTCACTATAGTGCTTCTGGTGGTAGTTTGGATTATCGTATGCTTTTAATTGCGGCTTTTCCAGGTAATATGGTAGGGGAACAATTCTTTGAAGGGTATGATGCACGTTAAAAACTCCTTGCGTTAGAGACATTTTGGTTGTTTTTGAGTAGCTCGTTAATCAACAGCTCAAACTTTCTGACTTCAGGCAAATGAGACGGAGCATTAGATACACGCGCATATTTTTTGATGTTATGTCGATATCTGTCCAACTTTTTCATATATAGTCTATGTGGTATCGCAAAAATAATTCCAAAAATAAGAGCCTTGCGTGGGTAGAACCAAGTAAACATGATAATATTAAGGCTTACGTAAAGAAAAACCGTCTAAAACAGAAAAAAAACAAGAGGATTTCTTTAAAGCATAATTTATTGTTACAAAAAAAAAAAGCAAAAATACGCATTTGGAAGACAAAATATTCTTTCAAACGAAAAATGAATAACTTCACGTTATATTTTATCTTTGGCTTTAATTTTTATTGGAAGGATATGATGCACGTTAAAAACTGCTTGTGTTAGAGACATTTTGGTCGTTTTTGAGTAGCTTGTTTTTAGATATTATCAACTGTTCAAATCATTGGGTTTTAGATCACTGAGAAGGTGCTTTGGTTACACGCTCATATTTTTTGATGTTATGTCGATATCTGTCCAACTTTTCTATATACAGTCTATATGGTATTGCAAAATAATTCCAAAATTGTCAGGCTTACGTTGGTAGAATCTATCCGTCCCGATGATACTAAAGCTTATGTAGAGAAAAAAACGTATAAGAAAGAAGAAAAAACAAGTCAATTTTTAAATGATAAAACATAATTTATTGTTACAAGAAGGAAGAAAAAATCCCCTTTTGAAAGTCAAAAATAGTTTTTTGGACAAAACAAAAATGGAATATTTTAATGCTATATTTTATCTTTTGCTTATAATTGTTTCGTTTTAAATACCCGTCTCAATGTATATTTAGTGGTATTTTTGGTTAAAGGGATAAGTCAATAAATCAATCAAAAACATTATCACGAAGGCTTTCTAATTGTTAATACTTTAAGGGTTATTTACAAGTACAAGAGGCTATTGTTCATATGTAGTTTAGTGAAAAATAGAAATTGTCTGAAATCGGTTACTTATATTCCATGAATAACGCAATCAATTAAGAAGATATTATGTTGACATATTTATTGTCTTTGTTACATAAATGAAAACAGAATTTTTAAACTGTATTGATTTTCAAGGGCGATAATAACTTTAAGTTTAGTATAGCTAATTGATAAATTAGCTAATTTCATATATGGTTACATTCTATTTAATAAGTCATTTTCCTCGAGCAAAATATTTCCAAAAATCTCAATCTAACTTGGGTAGAATTGATCTAACCCGGTAGTATTAAAGCTTGGGTACAGAAAAAGCATATAAAAAAGAAAACTTAAGTTGGTTTTTTAAATGATCAAGTATAATATATTCTTAAAAAGGAAAGCAAATCCCCATTTATAAGTCAACCTGGTAGAAACAGCAAAGGGATTTTTTCTATCTATAACCATACATGTACTTGAAATTTGAACTCGTAGTGAAGTAGTCTGTGAAATAATTTAAAAAATTTTATTCCTGAATATGTGCAACAGTAAGATAAATTTGTAAGTGGTTAAAAGTTAACAGAAAAATTTTCCGAAATCTGGACAAGTTTTTTCCCACCTTCTTTGATATCGGATTTTCAAACCCACATTTCGCCCAGACAAATGCTCATCGGCAGTTTTGGATTCAAAGAAAGCGTACACATAATTTTATAGAAGTTGGAAGTAATATTCGACTCATACCGATAAATCTAGGAATATAACCTACAGAATATAAAAATTCGCAACGGTTTCAACTGGGTAGTCCGAAAAAAACGTTACCTGAATTGATTGCGATATTAAGTTTGACATTAAAATAGGACGGACGGACAAACCAACGAATATATGCTCACGTTAAATAAACATAAAGCTGGAAATAGTCATTCAAATAAAATTTCTTCAAGAGTCTACACTCCATAATCCTTAGCCATCAAAAGCAAGGCCAATATATTACGCAGAATATCATCACAAATTGCTATTCCAAGTTTCGATATCACCATGCCATAGGGTCCGACAGTAATTCCGATTTCTGGGGACGCTCGAATGATCATTCGTGCTCTCTTATTACGCACATGTTGCATCCAAAATTGTTTAAATAGAATCCCATTTTTATGCGGAATACTTGCCATATATGTGAGAAGTATGGCAACTTCAAAACACGCTAACGATAACGCTGGCATCATCAAATCCATAAATATATTCAAATTCTGGCGCAACTTTAGTGTTGCGTATCCTGCAAAGGATCCCAACCATATGCCAGCAAATACTAAAACGGTAAGGAAAACGTTTGTTGTATTTGTTAATAATGTAAGATAAATCCTCACAATTTTAAAACTGTCCCGACAACTCAAAAAATCCAGCAGAGTAAGCTTCTTTAAAGTTACTTCGTCAATATTTGAATACTTATAATGAAATTTATTCGAGTAAACATTCATTCCTTCGAGGCAGGCTGCGTAAAACAATATCGCTGACACAATGGTAAATATAGCGTATAACACGATAGTGCCGTATAAAATCGAAGCTGCTAATTTAATAGGCCAGGATGTTCCAAATATTAACTGTAACAGATCAGTTTTCAGTGCCCAAGGAGTTGCCATTGTTCCCAGAGGACAGAATATACAGAGAGATGAAAATGCATATACCGAAAATTCAAGCAGTCTGTCCGAAATTTTGAGTGATGAGCTTCTGGGAACAAGCTTTATTCTTTGATTCAGAAGATATTGGAGATCTTTATTATGCAGAGTTTCCATGAGATTTGAGGACATTACGATGGTATAACCACAAAATAATGAGCAGTAAATTATGCATTCCTCAATGTTGGAAATTGTGTATGTTTCCCAGTTGAGGAAAAGCCAGAGTAATCGAAAAAAGGAAAATAAGTTTACAAGAGAAACGCTGCACTGGGAACAAATTCTGTATGCGCTAAAAAGCCTCTTGTTGTAGTTTGGATTATCGTAGATTTTTAGTTGCGACTTGTCCAGGTAATATGGAAGGGGAACAATTCTTTGAAGGATATGATGCACGTTAAATACGGCTTGGGTTAGTGACATTTTGTCCGTATTAGAATATTTAGGGTAGTAATTTTTTAAATAAATTTTGAACTACAGTTCAAGGTAACGGACGTTAAGCAACTGAGATGGAGCCTTAGTTACGCGTGCAAACAATATACATAATGCTGATGGTTGTCATTCTATTAGAAAATTAATAAGATATGATAAATTAACTCTAAAAATATTGGGCTTACGTAGGTAGAATCAACGCAACCTGACAATAATAAAGTTTATCTGGACACAAACCGTCCAAAACAGAAAAACAAGTTGATTTTTATATGATAAAAGGTAATTTATTGTTAACAAAATGGAACAAAAATCCCAATTTAGAAGTCAAAATTGCTTTTTTTTTATTTTTATCTTTGGCTTTAATCTTTTTAATTTTTGATATTTATCAGAAATTGAAGTTATATAGTGGTTTAAAAAAAATAACGATGTTATGAGAAAAGGCTTTTAATTGTCAATTTTAAGTGTATGTGAACATGATATTTTATGTTTAACTCACAAACATGCCTGAAGAAAGACAAAAAAATTAGACAATATGCTAGATTTCGGAAATGATGATCATGTCCACTAACAGGAACAATTAATTGCTATTCAAATTAATTGCTTTTTTCATAATCTTCATAAATTGAGATAAACTTTCTTTTTAAAAATATATTAAAAAATATCTCAATAAAGCGGCTATACCATTGCATGTAAAACATTGCGTTGCATGCAAGCTAGAGCACAGGTACATGTAGACAATGCGTTGATACAAGAAATTTTATACAATCTATTTTGCTTCGTCGTTAAACAACAATATCAAATCCATTATATTTTGAACGATATCGTCACAAATTGTAATCCCAAGTTTCACTGTTGCCATGGCGTATGGTCCAATCGTAAATCCAATTGATGGGGATGCTCGGATAATCATTCTTGCTCTTTTATTGTGTACATGTCCCGTCCAAAATTGTTTGAATAGTAACCCATTTTTATGCGGAACACTTCCCATATAAGTGAGAATTATTGTAACTTCAAAAACCGCTAGTGTGCAAGCCGGCATCATCAAGTACATAAATAGATTCATATTTTTCCGCAATGAAATTGTCGCGTACCCAGCGCAAGATCCTGTACAAATGCCGGCACACATTAAAACGAAAAAGAATTCATTTGTGATTCTTGTCACTATTGTCAGATGTATTCTCACGGTTTTAAACTTTTCATAGCATCTAAAAAATTCTCTAAGAGTAAACCTTCTTAACAGAATTTTAGAGTTTTTACTATAAAATTTATTCGAATACGCAATTATTCCTTCTAGATAAGCTATATAAAAAAGTACCGCAGACACAATACTAAATATAGCGCGTAATCCTGCGGTACTGTACACAACCGAAGCTGCCAACTTAATAGGCCAAAAGGTTCCAAAAACTAACTGTATTGGATCAACATTCAATGCCCACGGAGCCGCTATACCCGCCAGAGGACATAATATACACAAAGATGAAAAGGCGTATAAAGCCAATTCTAATAGCATGTCCGAAATATTGACTGATGAGCTCATCGTAACCAGCTTTATACGTTCATTTAAAATAAACTGCATATCCTTATTGTGCAAAGTTTCCATGAGAGTTGAGGACATAACGATGGTAAGTCCACAAAATATTAAGCTATATAGTATAGCTTCGTCAATGTTCCGAATTGTGTATGATTTCCAGTTGATGAAAAGCCATGTGAGTCGATATAAAGAAAATACGGTTATAAAAAAGAGGCTACAATGTGAATAAATTCTGTATCTCCAGTAAGGCTTCTTGTTGTAGTTAGGATTATCGTATGATTTTAATTGGGACTTATCAAGGTAATAAGGAAGGGGAACAATATTTTGTAGGAAATGATGTACGTTAAAAACTACTCGAGTTAGAGACATTTTATTTTGTATTTGAGAAAATCTTCTGAACGCTTTTGGAATATAAAGGATTTTCATTTACAGATTCAAGTTTAGTAACATGCTGGAGATTTGAAATATGACGACAGCTGCATGTGTAAGCTCTTTTTAAATTAAACAATGCGGAAGTACTTATGCGGAAGTACAAACAATAAGTTTGTTGCAAAACAATCAGAAAAATATTATGTTTTCAAGTGTCACTTTAAATATTTAATCATTATAATAAAAGACGCTGTTCAAAATGGAAATTACCTTCAATTTTTATGTTATAATTAAATTAAATTTGTCAATTAGGGAAAGAGCAAACAAAAATTCTCTTCCGTTTTCAAACGTCACAGATTTTTCAACAACCTATTTCAGTAGAATGAAGCTAATAAGTGAAACTTGATTTATATGACAGACCAATGCTTTGCTGCTAACTTTCCTTCATGACATTTATACTTTTTTGAACTTGAATATTAATTTGAGACACTTGTAAATAGAATATAGGATAATACAATTAAGAGTTCAGAAACTTATTAAAATAGTTATTAGTTTTTTATAAATTTTTTATTGGGAGGACTTTTCCAGGAAATATGGAAGGAAAGTGACCCATTGACACAAATAATGCCAGTTCAACATCGTCGACTTAGTAAAATGAGAAAGAGACTTGTGGTTTTTTATTATATCTTTAGCTTACAAGTATTATTTTCACATTGACCTTGAAATTAAAATTACCTAAAAAATAATGACTTGTGTTTAAAAATTTAAATTGTTAATTTAAACTAGGAAAATTGTCACAACGAATAAATATTCGGGCTAAAGTAGCAAGTTGCATAATTTACTAGGTTTGTATTGATCCAAAATGGCGCGTAACTATCAGTGTTTTTGCAGATCATAAAATACATCTGAATCCATTGATTCATAAGCTGTCGGATGCTGTCAGGAATCCACTTAAAATCTAAGTATGCCTAGGCAGTGACACTAGTAATTTAAATGTAAGAATTATTACGGTTTTAACATAACTAAACTGCGTCATTCTTCCGAGCACAAGTACTTTACCATGTTGTATTAAAATGAGACTGCAACTCCGTTGAAACTTTCTCATAATTTTACACTCTCTCTTATTACCGTTCCAATCGTACTTCTTCCACGAGTCAAAAGTCTTCATTTCCCTAACCCAAAGATATTTACCGATTTGCAAAACAATCATCCAAAATAACCAGCTTCCAAAATAGCCAAGCAGCATGGCAGCCTTAATGAATTCATGAATTTCTGCCCAATATCGAAACAATAATACATTTATAATCACTGGTATTAACGTAAATATATAGTGAAATTCTGTTACAAAAGGACCAATGAAACACAGTGCATTTTTGTGCAAAATTTGGAAGGACCTATAGTACATTTGTAAATTCTCTGGACGTCGAAACCTTTCTTCACATCTGTACTTATGTTTAGAATTAACACAAAACTCACGCGTCAAAATGACTGTTAATAGTTGCAAGTAACCAAGAACAAAAATACATGTGGATATTATAGCTGTCGCATATACGAAGACAAGATACCCATGAAAAATCGCGATAGCTACTCCTATAGGGAAATACCTATAAAATCTAGATGGTACAGGCTGCCCCAAAAATAGGCATCCACATGGGTCATATAAAGCAAACAAAAATGTCAACAGAGGGATTAAGTACCAAACTATTATTGCGTATATTATAAATCCGTCCAGCATCCAATTTAGCTTGTCTCGCTCGGAATTGAAATTGGGCATGAAATTTCCTAAAATAACAAAAGATATGATCTGAAATAAAAGATTTTCGTTTACGTAAACAAATTTTTTTGGCCTTACTTTTTATATGCAAAGAAAATTCAAGAAGTCCATTTACAAGTATAACAATATTCTTCGGAAAAGCGTGAGTTAATCCAATGACGGACGCAAAGATGACTCCAGCTATGCAATAAAGCAGGTTTAGAACCGCTTGATTTATTGTACCACAAGCAAAAACTTTTAGAGCAATGACGATTGCCCCTACGGTCCACACGAGAAAAAGCTTTTTGTTGATGGAATCTCTTCCTTTGACACGATATTCTTCCGATCAGACTGTGTAGTAAAGTCAAACTCGAAATCGAAAGCTCCACAGCGACTTCCCCAATTTATTATAGATGACATTATTTTAATGTAACGAGAGCTAAACATTTTGAAAGTAAATATTTGTGTACTGTGCTTATATGAGTTTAGACTTAAAAGACTGACTTCTTGCTACGTACCAAATGCCTTTTGTTAGAAATCTATAGAACACGCGTGCATAGAAATATGGCTTTTAATATGAGTCTTTTCTTTCTCATCGATTTCAATTGATTTTCTATATCCATGATCATATAATATTAATCGATATGGTTTGATTTTATTTTTTGTGAGTGGATATTTAAAAAATTTCTATTTTAATACTTTGAGCTGAAATATTTTCCGAATTATATGTATTATACAGTTAATTTGACATATTTTCAAATAGATTTGAAATCGCAATTTTACCAGTTTCTCAGCTATATAATTTATATAGTTGATACTGAACTCGTTTTATTATAAATGTATTGGTTTCGCAACTTTCTTATTGTGCTTTTATTTGTAATTACCAGAACCATGATAATTAGGAAAACTTGTATAATTCTTTTGGATATAACCACAATTAACAAATGTACATGTAGTAAAGTATAGATTAGTGGTTAGCTAGACGAATTAAATTATATATTTTGGAATCTTCCTTCTCAAATAAACAGAGCGCTTTCGAAATCTATTGAAAAGCGTACTGCCACCCATTATCAAGAAAAGTACTTTGTTGATGTAATCTAATTTTTTGCTGCGATAATGCGATAACCAATAAATGGACTGCGTGATAAGATAAACTCAAAAACAACGCTTCACACGTGAGAATTTAAAAAATATCATCTTGTAATTGAAGCTAAACGTTTTACTTTTGGCTAATTACATACACGTTTTGGCTGGATTCAGACTTGAGTTGCTGTTTCTTTTTAGGCTCAAAATGCAAATATAATGGTGATAAAAAGCCAATTTTAAATTGTCTTTTATCTCGGAGAGCAGTGCACGGCGGAAACATCGGCAATTTACATAAAATTCGTTGCTTTTCGTAAATCTAAAATAAACTCGGTTATAAAAATAGCCATACAAATGCTTCGCTATAAGCTGCTAATGTAAAAACAAGGACTACGACAAACAAAATCTCATTTTTAGAAGTTACATTTTAACACTTAACTTTCTAGAATCCTGCGTTTTAATTCAGATATGTACTGAAGGTCAATAGCAACGCCAATATATTACGGATAATATCATCACAAATATGGGAGTGGGACAATCCTTTGGAATATATAGTATACGTTGAAAACTGCTTGTGTTAGAGACATTTTAAATGTAAAAAGGTTTTCACCGTAACCAACAAAATGCAGATGTTAACCATGCAACTAGTACTACAAAGTACAAAGTCAAATTCGTTGTCTCATGTTTTAGTCAGTATATGCTACTGTAGTAGTAAAACTAAACAACAATCCTCCCACGAAATGGATCTATAACTCCAATAGCCACACTTTTATTTTAAATTCGATTGTGTTGCTTTGAGCGATTGATTTTTCGTAGACAAAATATAAGCTCCATTGTTTAGCTAAAAGGATTAAAAAATACAAAAGAAAGGTTGGGGTAAAAATTTAAGTCGAAAAGATCCTTTCGTCTTAGACCCAAAAATGCTCATTGACCGACATCTGAAATATTTATAGATATGCAACGTTGCCACTTCTACGTTCAGTGCGCAATGTGTATGAATACTCCTTTTGATTCGAATTGCATTCGGTTTATTTCATGGTGCATGGTATGTATAAAGTGTTACACAAGCTAAAACTTGACAATGAGCAGTTAATATATGTACAAAATGTTTTTTTATTCGTTTTTGCTACATAATACTATTAATCACATGGTCATATAAGAGTTTGATAATCTGAGCGAAACATTGTCAAAATTTTCCAGAAAAAAATGAGACAAAACTACATAGGCAAATACACAATACCAAAAAATTGACAATATTTCTATTTACAAAAAACACTAAGTCAAAATAGTTCAATATGGGCACGTTACCAATTATGTAACTTTGCTTAGCCACTTGAATCACTTGAATCAATCAAAGTGTCATTCTAGTTTTCGCATCTGAATTTAACTTGTGATGCCATCCTTCTGCATTATTTGTTGTTCTAGGGCCTTTATTGTCAAAATGATTCCATATATTTCTATCAAAAATTGCGCAATCATCTTCGACCCAAGTATTGAGCATATAGTCATGAAAACGTTCAATCTGAGCATTGCTAACAGTTTTGCTTGATGCGGTAGGAGCACTTTCATGGATTGCTATAAAACCGTCATCAATGTCACTAATTGTTAAAAACTGAAGTGCTGAAAATCGTCTAACCCACTGTCGTATACCCTTATTCTCTTTATAGACAGTTGAAAATAACTCGTGGACAAGCAAAAGCATGTTATTTTTGCCAATTAAAAATCTCAATGGATGATGGTCTTTATATGCGTCATGATTGTTAGATATTTCGAGTTTTAATAATAAAATTTTGTGATTAACCAAAATTATTAATGGCAGTATTGACAAACTAATAAAAATATCAAAGAAATCCTCTAAAAATTATCAAAACTGCGGATGCAGAAGTAATGGTGATGACAGAGCAAATGAGACGATAGTTACAAATAACAATTTGTATGCGTTTTCATGTTATAGAGATATCCACATATTGCGATGTCAAAGATGCTTACCCATCTTGTAAAAATTGATTTACAAATGAATTTATGTAATTCAAATTTGTCATCAAATACAATACAAGTCTTGCATCGTATGAATTTTGCATAATCTCATATTACCCCTTTGAAAATGCAAAACCGTTATTAACATCTTGGAATATTTTCCAGCCATTTAATATGCTTTTAATATGATGGGCATATAGTTTAACTGATACTCACTGATAGTTTCTAATTGAATTTTTAATTCAAGAAATAGCATTATTGTGTTGGTTATGAACATGCTCGTGGATTTCTTAAACTTGTGAATAAGATGTTTTTATATAAGTGCAAAGCGTTTTGTGCTGTTATAACATTTAAAAAACAAGCTCGGACTGTTGCAGATCTTATATGCATTTTGTAATATTGCTATATGGCAACACTGCTTCATTGACCGTCGGCGATTGAGCATTTTGTCCAAACAAAGTATGAACCTTTTTGACTTCAGATTTTGGGTCGTAGGATTCTTTTGTTCTTTAATCAGTGTTGAAAACAATAGGGTAGATTATCCGTGAGCGGCGAGCGAGCACGTCTCTCTGGATGGCACTACGCGTGGGAGAATACTTTAATATAAATAGTTGATATTTATTGCACAAAAGATTAAAACACTTTGGTAGCTGAAATGGGCAAATTTGAATTGGGTCTGCTTAAATTCTAATTGCTTTTTATGGTGCACCTGTTATTATTTTGAGCAAATGTTTTTTTGAATTGCCGTAATTATTAGCCGTAGTTGAAACAAAGCCTATATAAATTACATAGCATATTTACTACCAACTCATATGTAAATTTTCGTGTTAAAATCAAATGTATGCTATTAAAGATATGTAATTTGTGATGCAATCCAACAAATTTGTTTTAATTTCACAAACCGATTCCAAGTGCTTCGTAAACCTTAACTTATTAAAAATGTTCTGCTTTAAGATGGACATTTTCTGCTACTTATATGGACATGTGTACCTGTTAATGTGTTTTTACTCAAACACAATCATAAACGGGATTTGTTAAATATTGAGAAAATTACTGTAAATTAACTACTGGTTCAATTTAAATATATACATCAGTCTGTTAATTGCCAATGAAATAATATTTTTTCTTTATAGGTCATAGATTCTTCGGTAATAAATTCATTAGAGAATCAGTGATCAAAATGAAAAAATAACGCGCCTTGATAACTAGGCATTTTAGATAGCAAGTTTTGTCGTACTAGCGATTTGCTTACTTGATAATTTACGTATATGTAGTTTAAATAGTCACATGCCTGAAAAGTTATAGAATATCTAGATTTATTGTTTAGTGATGCTGAAACATCCAAATATACTCGGACACAACAGAGTGTTAACTTAACTTAATTTTAAAGAAAATTGTGGGCGCCGCGACGTGGGCATTTAATGAAATTGTGGAACTAGTTTCAGATATATTGTTTAGATAATGAATATGAAGATATTTCTGCGTGTGTTTTGAGCTATGCATGCACACCTAATGAGCAGTAACCACAGCAGCAGTTTTTAAGATGTTTTTTTGGTTTTTGCCTATTATATTAAAATATAATAATAATAAAGTATCAATTTGCAAAACCAGGCAGGCTTACATGTTAAAAAAAGGAATTGTAGGAGTAATCAGCTCCTGGACAGATTCGCGGCCACAGCCATATCCGTCTTTATTATTCCGTT
>JAQIXW010003416.1:0-13225 GCA_034700685.1 Willowsia buskii | reverse complement strand
AGTGCAAACAACTTTCCCCATCATCATGATCACCACCAAAGTTTACATTTCATTCACTAAAAAGATATGATGATGATGTTGATCATGGCAAACATAGTTTGGCAGTAAAACAAAAGCATAGAAGGTCTAAAGAGCTAAAGAGAAAAAAATATCTCCCTCCCTCCAAACTCTACTTTCTCTCTCTGGCCAAAAACCAGAGTGAAAGTAGCTTATAAAAGCTAAAGAGTCATTTACTCGGGAGAAAGTCTGGAAGAAAATTGCATGGAGCACGAGAGAGAGAAAGTTGACAGGCAATAGAATTTATATATATGGCATGTGTTATCATCGCACACATGTGAGCAAAGAGCGAGCAGTATATCAAGTCTGGAAACTAATGGCCATGTGGAGACTCAACTAATTAAAACTCATTTTCCTTCCTTTCCCTCCTCTCATGGCTTAAATGCCACAACAGCTGAGAAAAATACCTTTTTTTTCCTACAATTTCCTCTAAATGTCTTGTTGAATGTCTCATCATCATCATCTCCCTTTCATTCATTCTTGCGACTTGACTCACTGACTTTCTTTGGCATCTTTATATCCTCATGTTTCTTTAGACCACGTGCCCAAATCTGTCAAAAGGGAACAAATAAAAATTGACTTTTGCTCTTCTCTTGTCCACACATTCATAAAGCACACGCGTTTTTTTTCATACAATTTTAACTTGTTGGACACACAATATTTTTTAACGAGTTGTTTATTTATTGGCTTTTTTCATGCTAAAGTCAAAGAGCGCTTAGCACACAACAGGTCTTAAATCTTGCGATGCCGTCTTCATTCAAAATTGGTTAAATTACTTTTTAATTTGTTTTCATTTTTTACTCGTTGCTCCTCTCCGTGCCTCCTCACACACATGTGCTTAGAAGAGATCACTGTGTATTTTCTACAGTAAAACAAAAGAACAATAGGAAAAAACAGCTGAGGAGATGAGCAGATATGAGCAAATAAATGGTGTGTTTTTTAACACCCATGTCATCATAATGTTTATTTCTCGTGAATATAATTAGTATTTATGATGAATGACAAGTTGTACTTACATGTGTGCATATTATAATATGCGTTCATAGACATAAGTTGTGTTGTGTTTTGCCGCAAAGGTATATTTAGTATACTCATAAAAAAATTATTCCATCTCTAGAATAATTTATTAATGCTAAACGCACAACTTATTAGGTTTACACTTCTGCTTTTTTTTAGCCTCGCTGCGCGTTTGTCGCCGTTTGAGAATTGCATTGAGGATGATACCGACAGATGACACCTAGTCAATGCCAATCATGAAGAATGATCATTACCACAGAGACTTTGAAACCTAAACTGTCTTTATATCGGTTAAAATCATTCATTCACATAGACTCTATATGATGACGCCATATAGACCTCTCTGCTCCCACAATATTTATTATATGTGTAACCGATATTACCACATAAACAATTGTAAAGAGAGTTTCATAGAAAAAAATATGGGAACAAAAAGGCATACAAGTAATAGGTCTGCCAATGATGATAAGAATGTGAAGATATACAAATAATGTGTGAATGCACACACACACACATGCATATAGATTGCATAACAATATGCTATTATGTATTACTTCAGTAAAATGTGTGTAATATATAGAAACAGAGTAGGGCACTTTTCCTCGCTTTTGTTATTGTTATTTGAGGTGTCAACAAGGAAATTTGTTGAGAGCTTTTTGTTCGTTGGAGAAAAAAGGAAGTTGACAGGTTGATCCCTAAAATATTTAGAACTGGAGTTCTTTTATTTGAGGAAATACCTAAAAAAATTGATGAATAGTTTAAACCGCATCATTAACAGAGAGCGTGTGCCTCGGAAATTATATGGTCAGCGAAAAAGCCCACCCACGCAGAAATGCACAGGAAAAATTACATGATAAAAATCTCTTTTCACTTGAACACATATGCAATTAGCAGCTAATGAGATAAAAGCTGTTTTTATGATCTTGGTATATAGCGATGCAGTTAATATGCTAATTAATTTGCATCTGATCAGATCACTTTTGATGAATTGATGGCACTCATCATCCATCTCTCTCTCTAACAGTTGGCGAGCCAAGCCAGGCCAGAAGCGAATTCCAAAGCGACCAAACTTGTCTCTTGATTTTGATGACTGATTATAGCGGTCTCGTGTGGTGTGTGTGCTCTGGTTTGGTTTTGCGATGCACATCCTAATCATCATTATGTCATCAAAAGACGCATTCCTCTACAAGCTCTTGTCATACCATTCATGAATATTTTGGTGATTCCAATCACTACTCTTCATATGCTGCCATTATACTGTTTTTTCTTAATAGCCATTTTGTTTTTCGTCCTGTCTGTCATCCTGATGAATGTCAGCAGAGTAACTAATAACCATTTTTATTGTTATTGTTATTATGATGATCACTCTCTTACGCAGACATTTTTTTATATGCTTCTTGTTTGATTGTCCTGTCATCATGATCATGTAAACGAGTCTCATCACTTGCCTTTTTTATTGGTTTTTTCACAGTCTTGTCTATATTATCCGTATGATATATTATAACCAAAAAAAATTTACACACATTCATTCATAAAAATTAATAGATTATCTGTGTAGCGGACAGTGTCTTTTTCTGCATAAAATAAAGCAGTCAGATAAATGATGAATGTTTTGTTACTCGTGGCGGTAGACATATAAATTAAAAACCTACAACCTACCCCAACAAATTTCCTGTGACAAATGAGCTGTTAATGTGTTTTGTTTTTGGTTTTTTTATTAACCTTTAAAAAATATCAAGTTGATGAACCATGTGTCACTTTTGTTTACATCTATTAATCCAATTTTATTATTGATGGAGTGACATGTGCCTTTTTTGTTTCTAGTCGGGGCAGCAGACATACAGAAAAATGTTGTGCAATAATAATATATTATGAATGGGAATAGTAACATAGGTTAAGTGAGAAGATACAATGTCAACATATTTTACTCTAACGATATATTATAGATAGTACCCTTTCTTCTTAGGTTTATTTATGAGTTTATATATTTTACGTTCATTCATGAAAAGGGAAACTGATATTGTTTTCGTTTGTATTTCAAAGGTCGTCTGGTTTGCTGGTAGTAGTACAAAAAGAAGTAGTAATAATATTTGAAAAGGATTATTTTTGGGTAGTCTACCTCACTTTTTAACTACCTTATCTTGAGTGGCTTATTATGAAATAGTAATTTAAGTCTATTTTTAAGGTATATAGAGGCTCAGATATAAAATAGTAATTGGGTATGCTTCTCGATTGGAGTTGTTACGAGAGCGCAAAAAAGGAGGGAAATACCTCATAAATTATTCTCCGCCACTTATTACCAAATCGTTGGAAGGATTTAAAAGGATGAAGAAAAGGCCATGTGGATTGAATACATATTTATGTATTGTCTGAATAATAATAAATGGAAGTTGTATTTACAAATGTTCGTAGTTTTCCGAATGTCCAGTCTGTAAAAACGTAGGTTAGTATGCAAAAAAGAAAGGAAAAGCTTGCATATAATTATCTATCATTTTTGGAATGGAATGTGGCAAACGCTGTTTTCTAATGAATTTTTAAACAAGGTTGATTATATTTTTAAAAGGCTGATAGGATTTCGGTCAATTTTTAATTTGGTTCATTGATAGCTTTTTTACAACTGGAATTAAAATAGCTAGCTAGATTAGCGAAGAATTTATCCACACAAGTTTTCACACTTTTTTAAATGTTGTTACATTCCAAACACAACATATTTTCTACCTCCCTCCCCCTCTCGCCACTTTTTTCACCACCTCCAAATAAATACTGCGTTATCTTCATTAACCGTCATATATTTTTTCACCTCCCCCGCCCCCAATTCATCATCATCTGCCGTCAGTTTTTGTTGTCGATAAGAAAAAAATGAAAATCGCATGTAAAGAAAATACAAAAGTTTGAATAAAACTTTGCTTTTTTCTCTGACTACCTTCGCGTGATACATTGATAATATACCTGGCAAAATGCTCAGTAAAGGCGGGTTACGGCTTCGTTTTTTATGAAGATTTCATCCGTCAAATTTTCTGCAAAGTTTTGATTCTCAACCCTTTTCGAAAATTTCTTCCATTTACTACTGGAGTAGTGGAGATATAAGGAGGTAGAGGTGCTGCTTGCAAGAAAATCTTTGCTGCTCGTGATGATCTTTTTGGTGCGAGTTGAATTTTTAGAAGATTTTTTACATAATAAAAATAATGTTGTGTGTCTATACAATCTAGTGAAGATCAGCAAGATGCAGAGTATACGAAGATATTTTTTATATAATAATATCTTGATATAGTGCATTATTATCGATAACATTTATGAATATACACAGCTCATCATCATCTCCTGTAAAGTATACCAAACCATATCGGTATAATCTTTTTGTGTATGGAATGGAAAGGGAATGTTGCCAGAAAAGCTGGCTATTATTATTACAAGAATTTATCAGTGGAAGGATTAGAAAATATGTGTCTACGCTAAAAAAATGCTATAGGTTGGCTATATACAAAATATAAGTTGTGTAAAAGATATGAATATATTTTGTGAATATTATGAAAATAGATAGGAGTCTCGCTCGAGCCGTGTCTGCTCCAAAGTAATAGGAGGAGCATCAGCGAAAAATAAGCAGTGTATTTTTTTGAACATACTGTCTATATGGAAGAATATCGCATATGACCATGATGACAGAAGTGAACAGCAGGTCAGAAAGGAGAAGTGGAGACGTGAAAAAAACAAGTCAGGTCTTCTGAGCAAAAAAAAAAAAGAATGAATATTTTTTGAGTATACCTAAATGTTCAAGTAGGCATTGAAAATAAAAGGGTTAAAATTGTATAGGTATGCGCGCACATAGACAATTACTACTATGTCAATAAAACACAGACCGCAAAATATCGGGAGAATATTATTATGCACGTGTGCTTGACATTGAACTGGAGAATAACCACAGGTTTTTCAATTGCTGGACATTTTCTAGAGGAAATGGAATGGAACGGTTGGAGACATAATTATTTAGATTGATAGGCTGGTAGAAAGACTAATAACTTTTAAAATTGGTTTAAAAAAAGGGTTAACGGGAGTTACTTTGCAAAAAAAAATTATTGTGTAAAACGTGGCTTTTGGCTTTCATGCTCACGATTTTTAATCGGGATGTCCTTGACTTTGTCATTTTAAACTGGACCATAGAAAAAATTTTTTTTATAAACGCTCGTCATTCTCTTCTCTCTCTCGGTGCTCGTGTACCGTATCAGTAGAGTGAAATCTACAGCAGACAATAATAGGTAGGGAGAGAGAGAGAGAGATACAATTTTTTATGTTCCAGCCGGCTGCGAGATAAGTGATTGATGAGAGATAACGGAAAAAGAAAAAAAAGTAATTATGAAACAGGTGGGGAGAGAGAAAGTGTGAAAAAATGGAGTGTTGATATGATAAAGTTATCAGTTGAATATAAAAGTATTATTTTTGCTTGGACTTTGCATGATAAGCAGACCAGCTTGTGATAAGCCCAATAGCAAAATGGTGTGTGTTGAGCACTCTCAATTTCCACTCATTTTATAATATTCTCCAGCAACTTGTCACTTTATACCATTTTGGCTTGTTGCTATCCATTTTTTTAAAGCATTTATGATGAAGCTTTGATATGGCTGGTGATGATGATTTCAAGTTGCCAAATGCATACTGCTTTTTTGGCGATGAAGCTATTTATTCTTGTTACATGTCTACTTGTTACTTCATCTCTCTGATGCTGCTGCGTATTTTCTTCGTAATCATTATAAAAAGTATACTTGTTAGTTTTGGAATGAAAATGATTACATGATCCCATTATATTCTTGTGCTTGGCTCTCTCATGATGATGAAGAATACACAATTTTTTGAGATTTTTGCGTGATCATGAATTCTGCTGTGTATTTACAAAAAGGTAAAATAATTTGAGCAGAATATACACTGATGAGCATGTCGGTATATCTACGGCGCACACAGATTTGCAAAAGCACAAGTGAGATTATATTTTTGCCAGTGGATATTTTATCATGCTTTTTAGGCTCTCTCTCTCTTTTTAGCAATAGTGATAATTATTTGCAGTGGAAAGGTAACTTGTGTGATGAATACCACATCTCTGTACACATACATAGATGTAACCCGTTGATGAGGATAAACCAGCAAGGTCACATCATCATTCTAATCATCATTCATTCCAGCCAGCAACACAACAAGCGAGCATGATCTCATGAAAAAAAGTAACTACTGTATACACTAAACATTAAGCAGAGACTCCAGACGAGCCAAAAAAAATGTATTTATTTATGATAATTTTTTCTCCCAAACATTTTTTCCACTTGTTTCTTCAAAAGAATCAAATCTTTTTCCCATGAGCTCTCTCCACATTTTTTGCACGCAATCCCAATTTTCTTCTGGTTTTCTGGCCATTTTTTGACATTTAAATGCTCAACTGTTGCATAATAGAAAAAAATGTACACATTTTCAATTGATGATGCTCTTGATATTGTCTTGAGATGATGATGTTGGATGTGGAGTGAACCACATGGAAATACTCGAAGTTTTTACATGTAGTTTCATGAGAGTTTATATTTTCATGATGACGACACACTTTTTTCTAGTGATGCATGCAATCCGAGCGTTTTATATGGACAACAATAAAAACTGCGATGAAAGATGAAATCCATCTCATGTCTATACGGCCGGCATTTTTGACATTGCATAATATTGCACTGCATTTTTTGTTATATCAGCTCGTAAAGCTATCTGCACGAAAGACAAGAGCACATCAACAAGACGGGAGGCATTAAAGGAGAAAGCGCTTGGTCACTTTTTATTTTCTCTCTGGAGAAGAGATGATCATGAAGAAAGTGCGGGAAAAAAGGGACATTGACAGCATGTGAAAAAATGCATAGATATAGATAGATATATAGAGAGACAGGAAGTGAAATGGGGGTGACATGAAGTTCCATATATGTCATGTCATTCCGATATAGTATGTTCGTGTAAGAAGGAGAAAAAAAGAGTACATCCGAAAATAAAACCGTTCTGGGGTGGAAGGAGACTGGAGAATTTTCACATGTTCACGTATCCGATCAAAAACTATGCGGTTCTCTCTCCGTCCACTGAAATAAGACGGAAAAGAGAAGGGGAGAAGATGAGAAGCCTTTTTGCATTTAGGTTTCAGCTCCGATTCCACTTTCCTCTCAGTCCTTCGTTGCAGCTGGATCTGGATGGATGAAAATCGTGAGAGATGAGAGGAGAAGTGGACTTTACCATGTTATTTCTCTCTGGTGCTCATCTAAATGTAGAAAACTACTTACTAGAAAGAGACGACGATTGGCATGCCCATTTTCCCCTGTAATAAATTTCTTCTTCTCCATAGCCCCGTCGTCGTATACTCCTCTCGTTAAAGTTATGATGATGATGATTGTAGTATTTTGTGTAGTAGAAAAATTTTCTCTGTATGGAGGAGTCTCTTCTCTCCATAGCAAACCACCAGGAGATATGATATGAAGATGATGTCAGCCCAGCCAGAGTTTCATTTTCTCATGATGTGCCTCACAAGAAAGAGCACCCGTTATCTTCTCTCCGTTTTGCGGAGCGTACAATTTTTTAATATTGCGTTCACACTTTTAAGGGAGAAGAGGATGATCATCATCATGATGAAAATGTAGAGAGAGGATATTGCATCCTGTGTGGAGAGAGACAGGGTTTCTGGTCGTGTGTCTTGTCTTCTCCTATTTTCGTAATACCCTCGCTAGCTGTCTGGCTAGCTTGGTTTTCAGGATGGAAGTCTGGCTGCTAAAAAGAGTATCAGAGCTTCTAAAAAAGCAATGCTATTAGTATGAAGGGTAAAGTTGAAAAAGAGAAAAGGGCTTAGAAAAATTCTGAAAGAGAGAGGGTACTTTTTTTTGGTGGGGATATAAGAGACGTGGATGATAATAATATATTCTATAAGAGAAAACATGATGATGATCAGGATAGAAAAAAAAGGAGAGGGAGCCAAGCCAGAGTGGAAATTACATGGAATGAAAATGGGAGCAGAGAAACGGCATAAGAGTGTGTAGGTATATGTACATCTGTGTAATGTGTAGGGTATATGGAGAGGAAAAAAAAGAAAGAAGTTCTGAGTTGGAAACAGGAGTGGATGGGGATATAAAATAATATGGGTAGATGGAAAAGAGAGGAAAAAGGGGAGAAGATGGAAAGAGAGAGAGAGAATCGAATGAAGCTCTCTCTCTTTTCTTCTTTTTTCTGCTGGAATAATGATATAAACTGAAAGTTATATAAGGGATGTATATGGATATTTTGGAGATGTGAGGAAAACAGAGAGGAGGAAAGGAAGAAAAACACATCTCTCATGTTGCCTCGATGTAAAGGAGAGGATGAAGATGATGAGAATGGTTACGTGCAGTAGAAGAGGAGCATATCTAGAGATATGTATATAGGTATACTAAATATTAGGGCATATATTTTAGGGCAACTTGTATAAAAGCTGGTTTGGTTTTTCTCTGATAGGCTATAAGAGAGAGATGTGTATATTGTGTGATGTGTCCTTTTGTGTTATCTGTGCGAGTGCACACGTTCTAAGAGAACAGTATATAGTGGATATTTGGATATAATATATCGATATAGCTTATATAGATATAAAGGTTTTTATGTATACGGAATCATCATGATCATCGCATGTTCTTTCGTGATGAACAGAAGCAGCAGCAGCAGCGAGCAACAATCCTTGAACGTAAAAGTAAAGTCTATTGAAATGAAACTAGAGAGAGAGAGGTGTATATAGTGGAAATGCATTGTATTTGGGTTTTAGTGCATATATGCATATATAAGGTTGTTGGTATAATGGCTTTGTATATGGAGAGCCGTCCCACGCAGCACACTGCTAAGTTCAACTTCTTGTTTTTTTATATTGTTTGGTTTACTTGGTTGGAGTTGGAGCAAAGAGAAGAGAGAGAGAAAAAGCACTCAGCGTAATATCGCTTTTGTTGGCGATGTTCAAATGTGTAAGGCAGTATACGAAGATATATGTTTATAGAGTTTAGGATAGCAATAATAATAAAATACCTAAAAGGTATAATAATATAATGGGTAGATATATTATAGTGCTTTAGAGATATATATTCATATATATATATATATATATAAACTTCCTCTTATATCAGTCCAATCAACCGACCTGTGAGACCCAACAACAGTACTTTTCCTTGACGTTTATATCAGACTTCTAAATATATTGGTATACCCTCTATAAAATATATATTTTATAAGGAGGGCATACCACTACCATTATACCGTATTATATATTTCCTTGGTTAAATATAAAGATAAAATATTTTTATTTAAGTAAAGAAGAAAAAAGTTGAGTATTTTATATAAAAGCATATAAGTATATATGTTTATATCTAAGACATATATATATCTCTATAGAGGATATCATTATACTTCATTATTTTATAGGTATAAGGTATATACGAAAAGGAGGCTATTGACGTCACATGGAAGGACAAAAAAGAACCTTCCCTTCGTTTCTTCTCTCTTCTCTTGTGCCTTTCAGCTTGAAAACTTACTACTTGGTATGTACAACTCTGCAATAGCGATATACACAGTAAAATATATAAGCAGTAATGATATTGCTTTACTCTTAGTAAACTTTTTTTTTATGTATTTCTGTATACATATTTTCTTACTATATATTTACGATATGATACCATCATCGTATAATAATATATCTCTCTAAAATATACAGTATAAATGGAATGAGCAAAACTTCAACTTTACTTTAGCTAATGGTATGGCTCCTCGGCTGGCACAAGTATAGTGCCAGTGTCTACGACGAATTCGTCGAAGCACCAACACAAACTCAGAGGTCTCTGATAGTAATAATAAGCAGAAGTAGAGAGAAGGTTTGAAAAGAGGAAAGTTTTTCTCTAAAGCTTCTTTTTATGTTGTGCCTACATGTTTCTCTCTTGAGTCTTCTTTTATAATAACTTTTTGCTTGACTACGACATCGCCTCGACTAAAGCACTCATGCTAGGGTTTTCCTGCTACTACTTTTTTAATAATGCCTTATATATCAAACCATAGACTAACTGCATATAAGAACCATATATCTTTATACTACTCTCGTCTATTCTGTTATGAGACATAGAAAGAAGCATGCATTATTATGCCTGTCAAAAGAGAGACTTGGAATTTTGTGTGCTGCTTTTTCTCCTTTTTTCTTCTCGTCTTATGTCTTGTATGCTTTTGAGCTGCTCTTCTCATGCGAGATGTTCGAATAGTATACGGAGCAGTAGTAAACACACAGAGAACACCATGTCATCAGAGAGAGAGAGAACTCAAATAAGTTGAAATAAAAAACTATATATTATTATTATTGCTAACGCTGGCAGCGCACTATATACTCTCGATGTTGTGTGTGCTAGCCTGGCCTGGTCTGGTGCTAAAGTAACTTTTGTAGATAAAAGCATTTTCCCCTTTTTGCATTAAAGCTTCTCTCTCTCTCTTTCCATCCATTATTGTGGTTCTATGCTTTTATGAGTGTTTCAGCTAGAAATATATAGAGAAATTCTAGTAGAAAAAGCTTCAAACGAGTAGATATATTCTTTTTATTTTTCTTATCGAGCCGAGCGACGCCGAGTGAGTAAACTGAAAAGTATGTTTTACTATATGGTTGTATTTCTGGTAGTAGTAGAATTTTTTTTTTCGATGCATTATTTATAGGGAAACCTCCACTCTTTTATTTTATCTCCTGTCCAATTTTCTAATAGAAGTAGCTACAGTATACAGAAAATACACTTATTTTTTTATATACGGTTTTCTCTCTATCTTGTCGAGTAAATTCCGTTTTTCCTTTTGAAAATAGCGGCATACTAGTGAATACATATATTAGTTTTCGAAATGTGGCGCCTTTTCTTTTTGCACGTTTAAAAGCGGTGTCGGCTTATTCACACATGCGTTTTATTCCTTATCACCCTGTTTGTATTTGAAAGGCGCCAAAAAATTTGAAATGCTCTATATATACTCTAGTCCTTGTTGTGACCCTTGACATTATTTTCGCTTTCCTCTATGGTTTTGAATTTCTCACAATGCCCCATTCCATGCGTCATGCAGTTTTCCAGGAAACTTTTCCCCACCGCCATCACCACTACTGCTCATACTTGTCATAAAGCGAGAGAAAAAAAAGGGTAAATAATAGCAACACTCTGAAAAGGCATCATCATGATGCTTCATGCTTCCCAGAGAAGTTTTACGTGAGCACATATACATTTCTAGAGAGCCGCTTCCGTAACACCCTTCCTCATCGCCTTTTTTTCTCTCTCGCAATATAATAATATATTTTTTTCCATGGTTGCATGCAATGCATGCATGTTCCATGATCATGATGACTTTCCACACAACCACGTTCCACAATTCTCTTTCCCTCTCTCTCTCATTCCATGTGTGTGTGTGTTTCCATCAGGATTTTTATATCTCGACAAAACTCATGCATTTTTGGCTTCACTCACTTCGCTATAGAGAGAATGGAAGCTAAAGCCAGCATGAAGAAAAAATAATAGCGAGTTGCTGTAGCTTTGGCTTGGCTCATTTCTTTTTGTTGCAACGCCGGACTACTCTGAAAATGCAATGTTCCTCGTCCTCCTCTCGTTGTTTTTTGATGGTTTCCTTTCGTGAGAATGGGAATAGCAGTTCTCGAGCAGTAAAAGCTTTTTGTGGACACACTCTCCGAAAATTTTCTCGTGTTGGCTCTGCAGCAAAAAGTAGCAATATGAGTTGGAAGAAGAAAAAAAAACGCATGCGAAAGGAACACGAGGAAAATTCCTGCTAGATTTTCTCCTTCACGTCGCGTTTTCTTCTTTTCCCCTTCTTCCATTACACCATTTTTTGACTCACTGTTCGAGAGAGACTCTGCAGTTGGAAATATATATATTTTTTTGGCTTTGGATGGAACAAAACCGGCTGTAGAGCAGAGAATACTAGCAGCCCCTTTCTTAGAGTTCTTGGCTGACAGAGGGTTCTACAGCTTGGCTGGATGATGAAAAAAAGGGGAGAAATATTTTTCAGAGAGGAGCAGTAGCAGCAGATGAGTTGCAAGAGAGGCAATTCAAGTTTTATGTATTTTTTTTCTTCTCTCGTTTTTGGAGATGAAAATGTTGCTGTTGTTCATGAGGAGGATATGATGTTGTTCATGTTCAAAGTCTCAGGGTCGGTTGGTCTATTCTGACGTGAAGGAGAACATAGAAAAAGAGGAATGGTATATTGCATGTTAGAAAAGCAGGGTTACAAAATGTTTAGGAAATCATGCAACATTTTTATATCCAGAAAACTGATACAAATATATTTTCTGTAAGTCTGCATCCATGAGCCAAGGTATAGATATTCGTTTTTTGTTATGGATCATATATACCTATGCATCATGCATGCATGCATTTTTTTTCTTTCTTGAGGATATGAAACCAGACTTTTTATTTTTCCTCATGCAAGAGCCAAAGAGCCAGGCCAGGCCAGACCCAAGAAGTTTTCTTCGCGTTCTTCCTTCGATAATAATAATAACAACAGTGAAGCCAGGGAGGCAAAATGTATAAGAAAAAAGAAGGTACATATACGTTTTATACGAATTTATAGAGAAATGTGAGCGAGTCGAAGTTTGGGAACGATAATAATAATAATCATCATGATCATCATGTCTCTCTGCATTTTCTTCTTCTCGAACAAACATATATAGAGAGCCATGCAAGCCATCCACGTTTTATTTCATGACATGACATGACGGTGGTATGAGGAGAGAAAAAACGAAGAGAAAAAAAATATTATGTATTTCATGTCGGATGAAAAACACCAAAATATTCTGAGAAAGGAAGAGGAAAACAGAAAGATCCTCTTAACAAATTTCCTGAAGAAAACAAAGAGATTTCGCAACATGCCCCCAAAAAAATTTAATCTGAGAACAAAGAGATTAATTATTTGCATAATTGCTTATCTGCGAGGTAAAAAAATCCACGTGGTTTTCACGCAGATCCTTCACTATCTCCGGTGAAAAACTCAATTTATTTACCTTTCTGTCAATTATCTCCAATTTGGAAAAAGTAAACAAAAACTTGACTCCGACTCTACGCACAAAGCAATAAATTATTAACTTTGAAATGAAAGGGAAACGACTCATATAACT
>JAQIXW010003415.1:0-13226 GCA_034700685.1 Willowsia buskii | reverse complement strand
GCTCATTCAACCAACCTAACCGTTGGCAAACAAGAAAGGGACGATGAGGTGCATATTTACGTGCTAAAAATTCTCGACTTCGAATAAAGCTGATTCATATGTTTCTATTATGTACATGGGTATTATGTACTTTTAAAACTCAAATGACTATTCATCCAGTTTTTGCAAACAACATAAATATTGTATGTCTTATGTCTAACGTTTGTATAAAGGTCGAAGGCTAGCCGCGCTAGACGTCAAAGTTTCAGTTTACACTCTGAAATGATGCAATCTTGCCTTCTTAAAGATGACGATAGAAACTAAAGTAGTACAGATTTACTCAACACCATCACCTCTATATACAATATGCATACCCTTTTTGATTGTTTTCGATTTAGCTACTGGAAGAATTCAATCGTCAACGAAAATGCTAATGCGCTTTATCAAAATTGCTCCGGATTTCAGTTCAAGAACCCTTCATTGTCCTTCAATGCGTTCACTAGTGGAAGCTAGATCTTCTTGCCTCCGTCAAAACAGCGATATGTGCATTGCATATTATAGGATTTAATGTAGCAGTAAAGTGGAAGATACAAAATGAAGAAAAATAGGATATTACGGGAAAGAGAATAAATGAAAAAGAAGTGAAGCCAAACTCACTTTTCCGATCAAATCTCAAAAATTATTGCTACACTTGCTTGAAATTATATTACGCGGAGTTAACACTCCAACTACATAGATAGGACAGTGTGGAAAGTCAGAAAAACGCTGTTAACTAAATAAAAGTAAATCGGGCAGTTTCATTGCAGTATCTGAAGAATATAAAGGAAAACCTAGAAAGAAATTATGGGATGAGATGACAAAATAGGACCAGAGCTTGCACCACACAGCATTTTTCTTTCGAGAGGCATATGTGTCACGTATATTTTATACAATATTTTATAGAATAATAGTAATAGCATTGGCTGATCACTCTCTCTCTCTTCCTCGTCTCAGTCGAAAGTCTTGTCACATCCCATCAGCAGCAGGAGTAGAGCCGCAGTAAAAATAAAAAGGCTACTTGAGTTTACTTCACTTCTCTCATTCACATTTTTTCACTACATATTTATCACTACTAACACTACCGCCTCCACCACTGTACTGACTCGTTCACAAGAAAAAGGGCAGGAACGAACTCGTACATTACATCACATACCTATGTACCTATTAAGAATGTTCTTGCTAAACTGCCTCTATGTATTCTATGTCATGCATCAATACTAATTCCACAACGACTACTACTACTACTACCACCACTACTACACTCCGAGCTTCTTTTCTGCTTCCGCCTTGTCCTTCCTTTAACGACAAAAACGGTGGATGAAACAGAGAAAAGGGAGATGGGAGACCATAATATCATACATTTCCTCCTTATAAACTTTTCTGAAAACTTGCCAACTGATGTGTAGCATAAAACGATGCAGTCATGTACTCGCACTCTCATGTTTATACTAGATATACATGTATTCGCTCGCAAATAAACTTATGACTGCTTCTTTCTTCTAGTCAACCCTACTTGAGCAAAAGAGGCAATTGTAATAAATCTACAAAAAAATCCTCGTCCCTCTGAATTAAGGCACGACTTTCCCTACATGACTTGACGACTGGAAGAGAAGATGGAAAGAGAAAAGAGCGAAACGTATGTATGCTGGGACTTAAACGATCCCAAAAACTAGAGTAATACGAATAAAAGAACAGGTCTTGGATCGTTGGTTGGACCTTTTCTCTTAAAAGTATAAACTACCAAAAACCTCCAGTGCACTGCACTATTAATAATAGATGTTTCTCGATGCGACAAAGAAAGAGGTACAGGGATTTTACATAATATTGGAATGTACTTCGTCTAGACATTGAGTAGGTTATTTTGCTGGAGATCAGAAACCATTATTTCTTACGACTATATTCCAACCCACACGACTCATTAAATCTGAAAAAAGTTGCATTGGGTATAATAAACAATGGGTTCAATAACAGAACAAAATACGTTTCTTGGATAAAAGACGAATACGAATGGTTATTCGTATTACACGTAAATACAAGTTTTAGAAACGTTCGGCAAATTTTCCAAATTTGCATGAAGCAAAGATCTTACAATGCAATACCAGACGATAAGATACCAGTCTCTTGCAGACGAATCTTCATATTTGTGTGAGATGTAAACATATTTTATAGCAGCATCCTTGTCATTGGGCCCACCACTTCTGCACTTTTTTATTATCAAATGATCAGAGAGTTAGGATAACGGGCACTTACCTGAAATAAACAAACATAGCATTTATTATTTGACAAGCTTGGAAACAAGGGGTAATAATAGAATATTTCTTAAACATTAAAATTCGAATCGTGCTTAATGGGTGCATTCTTTTTATATTTTACGGGTTTGAGTTTCTTTCAAAATTCAACAATAACGGCAACTATGCACGTGTGTTTATGACAGTGTATTAGTTTGTTCACATATTATCCAATTAATTGCGTAGTCCTGACTTTGTCCGCTTGAAGCCACGAGTTGATTGTGTGTACAGTCATTAAGAATGTCAACGGACAGTTTTGGATCAATCTTAATATGTTTAATATTTATTTTGTATGCATATCAAAGGTGTACTACTGTCACTGTCTTTGTATAAATATATCCATTGCATCTTTGCACGTGTGTATGAAGACCTTGAGAAGAGTTGACAAATTTGACCAAGCAAACAAAGTGAATACGAATATTTACTCATTGTAAAGAAGCAATATGCTCGATGATGACCACGAGATGATATTCAATCAGTGAATTGATATCCCTCGGCACAAAACACTACTTGCAGTAAATGCTTGTTAGCTACCTGATAATACGTACTGTCTGATTTAATTATTGACTGCGTGCAAGCAAATGTTCATTTCGCGGCCTAACGACTGCATATGTGCGTTTGCAAAATACCAGTTTTGCGTGCCGAGTGCCGGCCAACCAAACTAATTGCATTACACAAACCAAAACCAATTACGGTCATAGTGAAGACTGGAACGCAGATGTAATTAGTTTCATTTATATTAATATTTAATATATCCCTTACACTATCCTAAAATATATAATATGTAGCTAACAAAGAAAATCAACACGTATGATTAAGGTTGGAATGCATATACATCATGTTATACGAACTCAATAATTATTACTGTGTTATATACATGAAATGACATTTGCAGAGCTTTGCGGCGATGATTCACTTCACTAGTGCGCTGTATATGTAGGTGAGCATGATAGACTGAATGCTGCATGGCTGCATTAAAGATAGAGCTCGTGTACATTAAACAGTAGGCTTTGAAGCCAAAAAAGTTTGCAGTTTTGTTTCGACACAAGAAAACTGGAACAACAAAGTAATCAACCTATCGTATCATGTGTGCGATAAGGCATTTCATTACAGTCATTATGTAGATATAGATACCACACCACCATACCAGGTATTTTAGCATAATGTAAAGCACGCACAATACCTTGCTTTGATTTTGTGATTTACTTGACTTGAACCAAAAGCTTCACTTTCTCTAGCATCAAATTCATACCTTTATTGTCGTTGTAAGTCAAATCGTTTACCTGTGTTGTGCTGCTACACTCTAACAAGTACAACCATCACAGGGGATATAATTTCACATAAACACATCAAAAGAGGAATTACTAAAATTGTATGAAGCCTACTCCCATGTATGTAGAGCTCTTGCACAAACTTTGAAGGCAGCTTTCAACCTATAAATTCTCTGAAAATGTCCAACTCCCACAATAATTACATCTATACGTGATCACCCGGAGTAGTATGGTGTTATGCAGTTTTGTATAAACAAGAATTTATTGTTTTAGTTTGTCAGTATAATGAAATGGAAAACGGTGTGGTGGTGGCAAACAAAGTAATAACGTCTGTATACAGAAGGGGGACATGTACCCCATTCAAACAAACCGTAAAACAAGAAGTAACGATACTTTTCACAAAATACCACCTTGCTAACCTGTAAATAGCTGTTGTGTCATAAAATAATAAAAGTAAAATGCGTTATTTTATAACTCATACTATTACATATTATGTGATGCGATAGTCTGATAGTGATAGTAGCTTTTTGGTGTGCCTATAAAGAAGTATTGGGGACAACCTCAGTTTTACCACGAATAAAACCATACAAAATGCAAAAACATTACTTACTTAGAAACGCATATAAACTGACTATTCTGCTGTGATAACAGTACCAGAGTATGGTGATGTAAGTACATGCATAAAAAACAAAGGTACTTTAGTATAGCCTTCATCACAGCATAGGCGCCTGAAGGATTATATTAGGTTTGCCTATTTTTTACATTCAAATTCCACCTTTTCTCCTCTCTTACTTTATAAAAGAGAAAGGGAAACGGGAGAAACCTGTAAAATGCCAAAACGATGCGTGTGTGTGTGTGTGTGGTGGCGGTCGTGTGCACATCATGTAATAATATCGTTGTAATGGTAGTAGGTGTATTGTTTAGATTCTCATCGTACCCTTATGTGCTCAACTACCAACAACTTATTGCTTTCCTTTGCCACAACCCTTCCAAGAGGAAACCCTGCCGCTGTTGTTTTGTGTACAGGTAATAGCAGTAGTAATAATGAACCGACGGTAAAAGCGATAATAAATGTGTCGCTGGTATATAAGCATGATGATAAATAAGCCTTACTGCAGTTAAACTTATTGCGTATAAAGATTGCCATCATCTGTATTTTGTATACTGCTCAAAAACGAGAGTTATATTGTTACCTACAAATCATTATATTTTAGAAAGTACTAAAACTGCATGTATGTATTCATACGCAAAACGTTTATATAATAAATATTAAAATAGTTCCCATGAAATAAACTTCACACATGCATTTAAGACACCTATTTATAAAATTTCTGTAAAATCGGAAAATAATGGAAAGACGGACAAACAGACAAGCTAAGTGTTCTCATCACCTGCTTCTAGCGATCGCATAATAATAATATCATGCCATTCCATGATGCCGATGACGTGCATGCCATGCATGTGGTTTTGCTATAATATGCTATGTGTAGTTCTTCGACACAATCTTATATAGAACTTTATCATCAGAGAATACGGCACAATATTTGATATAAAGCTTGTTGACTGTGTTTCTCCCTTTATTATGTTATGTTCCTTTTCTGTGTGGTTAACCCTTTAGAAGTATGTAGGCACAGTTTTTTTTAACGATATATTCCATTAAAGTAATGCCTAATACTGTTGCTCTTCTCACTACTTTACACTCTATTTTCATTCCACAGGGACGAAAAGACTATAGACGTGCGAAATACCACAGGTCATACAAAATTTGCTTCCTAAACTGGGTACAAAAAAAAAACTTTATTGACCTAAAAGCATTTCCCTTGGTAAAGCACCAATCTCATCTCGATCCAACAGATAAAGAAAATATTGTTCTAAAAATATTTATTACAAATGATTCGTTACGCGGCATGCAGGCAGGTACCTTCATTTAATATAATGCATTTTGTAACAGATTCGTAATGATGAATACGCTGCTATCATGGATCATATGGGATCATTAATTCAGATAAAATAAACCTATTATAACAGCTAGCTAATAATTTCAGTCCCAGTCAATTTGATATGTGTAGATAGATTGTGTGTTTGGTTTGAAAGGTTAAAAAATAAATGAGAAAATTCTACTCGAATCTCTCTCTTCTCTTTCATGTATGGTCTCTCAGATAATTTCCAAGTTATTATACCACAAGGAGAAGGAAGTAATCAAAGGGAAAGATATGAGCTGTTGAATCCATATTGATTTTGATCAACCAGATTCTACTCTTTATCTTGTTCTTGTGACTTATTCCATTTCTATCAACCCAATTGCTACCACCCAAAATGATTGTTACCGAGTATTCAAACCTCCATCGGTAAAAAAGGGTCTGCTATAAAATCTATGAATAATAAGAGACTTTACTTTGCGAAATTTTCAAATATACCTTTGGAGTTCACTTACTCCTATCATAAACATGATGACTACTTTCACCCTTCTATAGACCATGCTCATGGGATAAGTGTGTGAGTTTGTGATATAATGCTAACTTAATATATTTGACTTTAGTTTAGTGGCTGCTAGGAAAAGAAGATTAAAAGGAATGTATATTTGGGAATAGCTGGAATGCATTACACTCGTATCTCAGAAAAGGTACTTCCTTTGAAATTGAAGCACAAAAGGAAATTCGGAAAGCTGTACGTAAGGATATACGGAAACACATCTCCGTCATGTATCGTGTGGTGAGTAGGTGAAACCAAAGGATGTAGATAAAACTTGAAAAGGAACAATAAGCTAAACATTTGATCCATGTTTCAAGGGGTGGTGAGGAAGAAAGTGAAAATACACTGCACTTCCATGTCCAACTATATATTTCCTAACCATGCACAAGGGATACATGAATTCTATTAAACAAAAATACTCTCGTCTTGAATGGATGCTCGATGTAAAAAAAGGAATGCATTGAATTTATTACTGCGACGTGTCTCATCAAGATGTTAAATAGGGTGTATACTATAAGGAGTGTCAGTGTAGTAATAAGCCCACTTGATTCCACTTTCATGCATCCATCATCAGGATCAAATCTGATTCTACACGTTTACAATATACAATTATTTAAAGTCCATATGAATCGAGATAGTACACAATATCACACTACATACATATAGGTGATTTTTCTTTTTGTCTAGAAATTTATTTTGTCATGCTGAAAAAGAATGTTTTGAGCTCTGCTCGCAAAGAGAATTTAATTCTAAACTTTCATGATTTCCCTTGTTTCCTCCACCCGTCGTTTTTCACTTTAATTTAAGATCGCTACTAGACATGACGGTAAAATGTACAGTCTACTCTTTACTCATGGTATTCCTGCTTTGCTATTTGCTACACGTCGTTTCTATCTCAGTCAACTGGTTAGACGATCATGGTAGCAACATAATAAATTTTCTACTGTAGGTCTCGTAATTGCAGTGTTTTGCAGAGTAAATGATGGCTTGTTGTAATCTAGTACATATTAACTGGGTAATAAGTTTCGTTCTTATTATTACTAAATTTTCCCTTCCCTTCTACTGGGATTCCTTGAACACCTAGTACTCACAACGCAACCCGTCACCATTTAAGTCTTCGGGAATGCTCAAGTTGCTCAACACTGCAGAATATACGACTGGCAGTTCCTATGAACTATGAAAAACGACCAAAGATAATATTAAATCGGACAATTGTTGCCGAGAGAAGGGAATACTTACACAAAAGGCAGAACGCCAAGGAGAAACTTAAAAGTCGGACACAGGTGGCTTTTATGGAACATTTTACCTTGAGCAATTGGGCATTTACTGTGAACATAACAGCAAGGGACAGAGTAGAACTTGTGGATAACGTCCGTCGTGAGCTTTTCTTAAGAAACGTCAGTAGCCGGAATGTAAAAAATGGTACTGGGCATAATGTATTCCAAATGCACCGCAAAATTCCAAATAGACCTTTCTGTTATAAGCGATATCCGGTAAAAGACGCCTCGACATCTCCGAAGTACAAGGCTGATAAAGCACTTTAGACCCTCTGCTGTCTTTTAAGATTTTACGGTCGCTACTGCCTTTTTTAACATGAACAGATCAACTATGTCACAAAATTTAACTTGCTCAACGCTTTTTTATTTAACATGACTATATTGTATTCTTTTGCCTGTATCTTACCTAATTCGTGTTTTAATGTAAAAAGATTATTAATTCAAACTCCACCCCTCATGCGTATTTAGAGTATATGCGGGTACATTATGCTCGGTTCAATGGCTTTGTAACAAGCAATTTCACACACATGAAGTACTTTATAATATCCAACACGCTCGATTCAATTTTTGATCCATTATATTCCCTACACGTCATACGGTTTATGATGAAGTTTGGTATGACGGATGTGGAATTCTTTGACTACGTTCACATGCTATCGTCAAACTATGAATGAACAAATTCTCCCTGATGGCGTGAAAAAAGTTTCTTATGTATGCATAATGCATTAAGTATTGTCGATGAAGAACGAAATGGATAGAGCTATCTACCAGTTCACCGGTGACTTACTTCATAAAATTGTCTAGTCGTCCCCTTTTCTTAAACATCAAAGAAAAGTAGTTCTGCGTTTATTCCGTTTTCCAGGAAAAAGGAAAAGTTTTCTGTATGAGTACAGAAAATGTGCATTTACTCTGGGAGACTTCATAACCATCGAAAAATGATAAAAACGAATGAAGAGAGAAAGCTGCGAAAGTTTATCTCAATAAATAAAAATATTATTATTGTGGTATGACGGAGAATGCATACCAGTTGTCGTTCTTCTTTAAAATCTATTACATTAACACTACAAAGCAGGCACCAGAGTCCTCTGCTTTTACTTTACTTTCTTCCTGTCCCCTTTCTTTCTTTTGTGATATAGTTCTCCCAAGTTTTGACAAAAGCGATTATAAGTGAAGTTTTTGAAATAAATTTGCGATGGAAAGAGGTCAACACTTCTGCATAAATGTACGTAAATAGTTTAAATTGCATTTTTCATCAGCGAAATTAAAAAAAGTCTAATATGAATAAATTTATATATATATATATATATATAAAGTAGTTGTATAATGCTGAAATTAAAAAAAGACTGCCGACATACACATGTCTTGTCTCATTTAGATTTTCTCGCTAGTCTCCAGCCACTAGTTACTCATAATTTATAAATGATGAAAAGAGAGAATTAAGGAAAGCAATTTGACGAGAATGAATGTAGCATGAAAGTCCGGAATCACGCGGACTACGGGAAAACATGTATGAGAAAAGTTGCTTGTCTGGCTGCTGGAAAGAGTCGAAAAAGTCATGCTAGCCAACATAACGTAATTTCCTTTCCTTGTTAAACAATGCTGCTTTATACATAGCTCACAGCACAAATTATTTCCTCGTACTGAAAGAGACGATAAATGGATGGAATGGTAGACATATACGTACAATGAGTTGAAAAAGTATGCTTTTATGCAATTTTCTTATGTGAATATGTACAATATGCAATAAATGTGAATGCGAATAACATTCCATGATAATTCCTTATCTTGTATTATTATCCTCTTGTGTGCTGGCATGTTCACCATTATAACAAACAAGAAGAGCATAGAATGCTTTGTGAAGCCAACGGTGTTTCTTCAACCCGACATTACATGAACAATACAAAAAAAGACGAGGAAACCAGTCACCATCACCATCAGCTTATTAGGTACTTTCTTCGGTGGCTGGTGATGATGGTGTAGTGCTGGCTGGCTGGCTGATCTTTTTTTTTCAGGCATGAACAGAACTCGGAGAAAAGAACATAGACCATAGGCATAATAATGTGATGGTGCAGGACGGAAAGCATTCAATCCTCAAAACATATACATAGATGACAACTGGAACTAGAGTATTTGCTGAATGGTTTCCTGTCCCTAGTCGTCGTCCTGAAAGCTGGTAATCTCGCAAAAAAGGAGATTCGATGAGTATAACAGTACATGCGAAAAAAAGAAATAATAATAATAATATGAAAAGTGAAAAAGATGCTGTATATTCAACAGCTACGTTCAACATATATATAGTCAAAGCCCGCTTCCATGTCTATCTCTTCCTAGTATTTTTCAACAAACCAAATAAGTTTTCATTGGTTTAGAGGACAAGTACGATGTGTAGTAGTAGCTGTAGTATCACCGTGTGTATCTATGTACTCAACTCATCCCTCGCAAAAAATACAAATATTTATGGACGAGACGATGGCGGAGAAAAGGGCATATAGTATGAGATACTTGTTGTTGTATTGAGAAAAAGAGCAGGTCTCTTCTGTGCGATTCCATTCTAACAAACGACACTAATATCTTGTTCCAATCTCGTTGTAGTCGCTAATATATCCTTTTCTCTGACACAGTCCTCACTTTCTCCTCTTCAAGTAACTCCTATTTCTCTGTCACTTTGTGACGACTTGACTTTTAGCACTTTTGCCCTGGTAGGTTGTGTGGCTGTATCCCCACTCCACTCGGCCGTGCACAAACATACACACACACATAGCATAATATTCATCGATGTATGACCATGTAAAGCAATAACACAAGATGGACACATCACCAAAGGAGAAAAGCAGAGGAGAAAAGCATATTATTAGGGAATTGATGAAATGGTGGCAACTGAACCAAAATTTTTCCATTTCTTTCATTCCCGCATGCAAGTCGTTGTCGTCGACAAAAAATAAACTGCTGTTGCTTTTCGGAGGGAAGAAGCAAAAAATCGATTCCTTATACACTGAATACTGCTATCAAATATTCCATGTTGTTGGTCATACTATACGTATTACACCATTACTGTGGTGCAAAGAGAAAAAGATATCGCATGTTGTGGAAGATGAAGTGAGTGATGAAGAGAAGATATCAGATTATCATGCTTTTATCTAAGCATAATTGTGCTATCGACTTGTGCAGTTGTGTGAAAATCGTCATTACCATTACCTATATTGTATATGGAAAATATGAATGCGTATTTTTAGATAAAAGACAAAATTACATGCAAGCTTTAAATTCTCGGATTCCTTCTCATGTTACGTATTTCCTTACAATTAATTATTATGTTTTTGTGAAAGCAATTATACCAACTGCGAGCACTAAAGACGAGCTGATAATAGCATGACCCACTGAACACACCTTTGCTAAGTGTACTGTGACTCAAGTTTCCTAAAACATTGAACATTTGAGAAAAGGAGATTTTGAGCATGAACATTTCCCCTCTAAATGAGCAGATACGCATGTAAACTTAACTGGTAATAGGAAAATACTTGAGCTGATAGGTTCTTATAAACTTGGATTTTCTCCTATTATGTTAATATATATATTCTCAATTTTCAACCAATACATATATTCATAGTGAATAGTATAGTGAATAGATATATATGTCATTTCTTTTCTATGTAACTAAATAGGAACGATGAAAGTAAGCAAGGAAGACAAGCGATAATGAGTTGGCTATTTTTTCTCTTGTGGAATTTTCCCCTCCTTTCGCATCAAAATTTTCAGAAGATGAGCTTCCTCTCATGATGGACCTCACTTCGTCTATTCTTTCATTATAAAACTAGAAAGTAGGAGTAGGGAGTGGAAGCAGAGAAAGTATAAGTTTCTTTCTCTTTTTGCTCTTAGTTGCACCTTTCTCCTGTGGTAAAAGGCCATCAACAACACACATGCTATTATCCTTCTGTTTGCTTTTAACATTGTGATCCTTTCAACACCAGGGGCATCAAAAACGTCATAGTTGTTGTAGCACAAGAATATTATACAGCAAAGAAAAAATCCGACTTATTTTTATCGACCGCTAGCATATATTATTATGAGTTTTTGTGAGTCTCAAGTACGTACTCTGCTACTTTTACCACCCACACTCGGTCTCTCACTATTATATTCCCTTGTTTCTTGTATGTCTGATGGTTTCAAGTCAACTTACATTAAGCGAGTGGTCTTGAACGCACTCTGTTTAATGACGGTTATTATTTTGGGAGAGCGAAGGACTCCATTTTCATTTAATCTTAAATTTTTGTATTTTAATGTGTCTAAACATTCCAAAATATAACAGCATGGACTAAAATTTTGCTAATATTATGTTAGCAGTGCAAATTGAATGGACATTTTGCACTTACGTTAGTGATTATAATACATAATGTGCCAATAATTATATAAAATTTAAAGGATGATGCCTGCACACAACATGTTCGATTTATAATTTTTATATTGTCTTTGTCGAGTAAAACATTTTCCACTAGGCATAAGCGTGCAGTGTATGGGTAGTTTTCATGTTACGATTGAAATCACGCCTTCAGTAAAGATGACTTTTTCAAAGGTCTGGACTAACTTTTTATCTCTAGTCAAAATCAACTTCTCATCATAGGCACAAAAGGCACAAACTGATAAATGAGACGAGCCAATCTCTAGTGCAATTTTTACGTTAGAAAAAACAAACAGAAACTTTTTGTCTTCCCATATCTTCTTCAAGTGTGGAATAGAAAAAAGGAGAGGAAGAGATCACAATAATATAAGCTAAATGGGGTATTCACCATTCACTACATGAGAAGGGAAACAAGTTTACTTTGGGATTAACTTAACCAACAACAAGATGGAAGGAAAAGAAGAAAGAAAGAAGTGACCTCGATCTTTCATTTCGAGAAGTAGAAAAGGGAAAAGTACACAAAAAATATCGGTAGCATCTCACATCGCATCTTCCTCTCTCTTACAGCAGAAATGGAAAAGCAGGGGGGAAACTTTTATCTCAACTCTGTGGAGAGAGTCAGTCAGTACAGGCACATAATGGTGGTAGATGCAAGCAGCGTATTTCTTAGTACACATTATCTATGTACATAATATGTAAAGGGCATATGCATTTGCTTGCTGTGTTGTATAATATTTCTCCAAATGCTTGAGTACACAATTTCTTCGCATCTTTATTTATCCATCCATCCACCCAGTTCTTTCTTTTGGCTTAGTTACTTACTTGAGTGCAGTGCAACTTTCTCCGTATTCTTCAGTACAAACAAATACATACACGAAGCACTCAAAAGTTACCTTTGGGAAACCACCACTCTTATTTCTTGTGTGAGCAATTCTTTGGGAGCTTTTGACACAAAATATAATTGAGATTCGGCCCACGCACAGATATTAAAACATGCCGGTTTCAGATATTGTCATACATTATGCATGCATACTATGTATAAGTATGCAGCACACAACCAGCTCACTATGGACTCTTCAGATGAAATTTATTTTCTAAAATTGTTGTTTTGTGTTGTTATTTGAACAAGATGCATCATGATCAAAGAGCAAGGTATTCTACTTGTTAGTTTTTGATTCATGTTTTACTTTTACTTTGTTGGAACACCTCATTGTTATTTTTATACTGCATATATAATATCTTTTTTAATGGTATAAAAAATTATCACTACTTTGATTGAAAATACGACAAAATATCGCTGCCCTTCTTGTTAGTCAACAGAGTTTATTTTAAAAGAAAGCTGTATGTACTTGCTGTTATTAGACAACACGTGTAATGTGTCTTCGTACTTCAAGCATATAAACACATGTCCATCTTTTCAAATTCTACAATGAGGCTTAGGAAAGAACCTAAGAATTGATGTCTGGACGAAACGGGGGACTACGTGGGAAAATGAAAATCTCGG
>JAQIXW010003414.1:0-13227 GCA_034700685.1 Willowsia buskii | reverse complement strand
AGCTGGTTGGAGTAGAAAGAAGTTCATTTTCACGCTGGCAAGTGGTGTCAGACAAGCTGGATATTGGTTTTGTGACAGACAAACAGAAAGACAGTTTCTTTGTTCCGCATATTATTGTGCTCGTCTTGTGTGTTATCATATCATTGGAAACATTATTTCACATTTTAAACTATCATCAATCAACATTCGTAGATTATTGTTGATTTTCTTTACAATATTTAAAGTCTCAGTAAGTTTATAAGGATAAAATAAATTATGCGGCTTTTCCCAAAGTGTAGTATCAATCAATAAATTTTAGTTGTGTTAATAGCATAAGAATATCTTGACATTTTCGGTTTCTTACAAAACAAAAACTTGAAATGTACATGTGACAATTTGTCATTTGAATATGGGGCGAATTAAGACAAACTACTAGAGTGTTTAACAGCCCTTTTGTTTAATTCTTTGTAGGAAGTTACAATTTTGTCCGGTGTCCAGTCCAAACTCCCGAAATGATTATTGTGGATGAAACGGATCCTGTGGAAGGTAAAGTATACTTTTTTTTTTATCAATTTCAAACTCTTTTCGAGACTACCTCAACGTCCTTCCCCGCCTAATAACGATATTGTTTACATAATGCTGACATAATCGTGGAGTTTTCATGCAATTTATTGGCTACAGATTATTATCCTTTTCAAAACAAATCATTTGGCAAGAAAAAGGTTTAAAAGATTCATAAATACTCACGACATCCTTGGGTTGTTAAAGATTTTATCAATTTTGTAGACACAGCAACTGGCTTTGGCATAGCAATCTGAACAAACAGTGCAACACGAAATCATGAATTTAACGCGTGCTTAAATTAAGTGTTTATCCAAGAATAACGACTAGGTGTATCTTTTTCTTAAAGTTTTAAACGCAACATTTTGTTAGTACATGATGGAAAATTTGTGCCTATTGCAGTATATTTCCCTCGTGCTGAACAATTTTGCTAAAGATTTACTAAGATTGTGGCAAAAATTTTTTCCGAGATGAGGAAAGCCATGAACTTAGGGCTATCATGGAGCTCTAACGTTTTTTGTAATAAAATAAAAGTTATAAAAAATATTTGCACGAGAGAGGTCGATAGTTAAATGGCTTTTGTCATATCGACACCATCTTTATCAGTTTCTTCGTTTTGACCAACAAGCTCTACTTGAAATTTTCATGTGGATTCAGATTATCGGCGAGTTAAATTACGCAAAAATAGGTTTCTAGTTGCTTGTTATGCTAAACATTTTATTATGTAGTAACCCTGATTTACTTTTTTTAAGAGTACGACAAAGTTGATACACACATCTTTGCAAAAGGGCAAATTTAAAGTTATATGGTCAGTAATAAGTGCACATACAAAGCCGCGTGATAACAATTTTTATGCATTAAAACATTGTCGGTCGACGTGCGTCTTCTCGTTGAAGGGGAGTTTTATTGTTATCAATGCAGTGTAAACTATAATAGCTATCATGTTTGAGCAAATAAGTCGTTAAACTTAAAAATAATAAATAAATAGACTTGTACTTGTCTTTTGTAATTTATGAGCATATAGCTCATGCATAACTAGTACATGTTTGTCTGTCTGCCAGTAAATTGTCCGATTTCTAACATTTTGCACAATACTTCAATTTTCTTTTTACCAAATCAAGTGAAACCCGCCTTCCATCTAACTTATAGTTCCAATGTCAATCACAACATGACAACTCAGTCCGAATTTGAAAGCATGTCAGTTGTTAAAGGCATTCAATTTCTGTCTCAGGAATGAATGAAGATACCAAAATATTCATTATTGTGTTATATTTTCAGCTACGTTAGTGTAATTGCTTATGTAGCTACTTTATCTTTATTGCTTCAGCATCGTTTCTGCTACTATTCCTTTGTTACTTTGTTGCATATATGCAGTCAACTAGGATTTGCCTCTTATCATTTAAATCTGTGACAGTAAAATTGAAAATTAGCAGTGAACCCCACGACACACGACGACGGTGATCATAATCTACTTTTTTCAGTATTATGCATTATTATTTCTATTATTATGCATTCCTATATATTATTATCAGTTTTTAACAAGTTTCACAAGCTAGGTAATCATCTCCCCCTCTCCCTCTTCTTTACTCTTCATTCACCATAATATAAGATAGTGTTACGTAAAAAGTGCTAACTGATCAAATACAGAGACTCATTCTCATGAAGGCATACACTTTGCGAATTAAATGTTTACTTACCTATACACACCAGAGATTATATAATTGTTATCTCGTAGCCTTTGCTTACGTGCAAAGAGAAGGGTTCGCACTTAACGTTCTTTTTCTACTGGTAAGATCTTTCTTTCTCTAGAAAAAAAACGCTGACCTTGTCATGGGTCAAGTGGGTAATATAGGAGGTGACCACGTAATAATAAAAGCATAATCATAAATCAAATTTCACACTGACCAGACGTTACACCAGTCACATCGTCACTAAATGAATGGTCTTCCCTTTTTTTACTGTAAGTGCAGCACAAAAGGATATATCACAGCCATGCTATTTATTTACGAAAAATAATAATTTTTTTCTTATCTAATTTCAACCAACTTAAACTGGTTTTAACTTCAACACGTATATAAAAGTGTTTTCTCCATCATCTTCACTTGATCAGCTCGTGAGGTAGTGTTGTACGGAATTAATTTTTTTCACAGCTAATTTTGGCTTTTCTAGAGATTACCAATCATCCATGCCCTGCACACATAACACATGCAATGTTTAATGTTATGCCATGCATGCATGTATCCAATTTCTTGGTTTATAAAAAAAACAGCGTCATACACTGCGCTGAGACATATAGACTCATCTTGAAATGTTTTTTTTTTCTGCTCATCACAGCGTTTTTTGTGTAACTGGTTCATTTGTTTCTTACGATAAGAAATAAACGCTTATAATGTCAAATGTGAAGAAAGTAATAATTAACAACCGTTCTACTGTGTAATTTCCTGAACGGATAATTTTCAAACTCACTTTCAGATGCGCCAGTAGATAAAACGAAGAAAAGTAATAATAAGCGTTGATTATAGTTATGCATGTGTATATTATGACGACGATGACGGGAGGAGGACGATAGTAAATTTTTTTTAAAGAAAAACATTTTTTTCTTCTGAGATTCCCATAATCTTAATGTGCATAAGTTAACATATAAAAACAAAATTGTTTCAGGCGCATCCCATTGTCAATGCTTTTTATCGTCTTGTTAAGATAACCCTGCTATAAGCAAACTGCACTCTATTCTGTGTACTAACCACGACAACAGAAACCCTGTTCCCTGCTTACAAAAAATAACCATTAGATAATTAACCTGAAGTTAATGAGAGAACCTATAAACAGCATGTCAAATATAAACTCTTTTTTTCGCTGTTTTCATGATGCTGCAATAGTGCAACAGCACAAGCTGTTACTATAATGCCATTGTTGATGTTATTAATATCACTGCTCTTATAACTTATTATTTAAGATTAACTGGACGCTTACACTAAAGTTAAACGGAGGGAGAGATAATGAAGAAGAAAATGGTGCTTTGTTAAACTGATTGTCATGAAACAAACTGTTACAAATAAAAGTTAAAATGTCTCAAACATTAGATGCTCAAACTTTTGCATGCTTGATAGAAACGAGATAAATGTTCACATGGGATGGGTAAAGAGCTAAAATACTTTCATTTTTCTTTTTTTTTCATAAAAATCCTAAGTCTTTGCATTTTATATCGTTTTGTATTAGCGCAGTCTTTTAATGGCCACGTAATTATATGTTTACTGCTCACCTCACTATTATTATGGTGATGATGTTGATTGTTGTCGTTACATTAGAGGGGGAAACAGGAGCTGTGGAATAATATTATGCGTACTACTGCGTACATGGTATATCTAATGGCAAGACAAACAATCATTTGAATATAATGACGACGATCGATAACGGTAGTGGATGTATGTATTAAACGCAGTTGCATTAGGGTTGCATGCCACTTTTATTTGATTAACTATATTTTCACACTTGCGCTTCCATTTAATTATTTTCCCTGTTGAATACGTCGTTCGTTGTCGTAGGTCTTCTCTCTCTTTCTGACCAATAAATTAAAGCAGAGTATTAAAAAAAACTGCTACGTGCATGCAAAAAATCTATTTCCATAATAATAAGCATGGCAGTATTATTGCAAGACAGGTGACTATATGCATCATGTTGAGGAATGCATAATGCAATTAAGTAGCGTTTAGTATTTTCCTTCCTTTTTGCACATAATTTGTGACTACGTGACCATTGATCCGTAATTAGTTGGGTTGAGTGGAGTACACCCATACTCATCGCCACTATCATTATTATTAATAGCCAGTCATCCCATAGCACAAATATGTACCATTGTGTAAGCAAATCAGACTATACTTGTATCAATCAAATCACATTCATTTCATTTCATCAAATTAACAATCAAACGCTACAAACTCCCCTGACGTTATAGTAGTGTATTCCTGCAAGCTACTTTTACCTACTTTTCCGTCTCCACACATTTACCAAGTGATGAATGAATATTTATGTGATTTCATTGTTATCCTTATTGATTGTCATGCAAATCCTGAGGAAAATTTTAAAAGTGGAAAAAATGCAATATCAACAAGACACCAAGTGTGTAAAACATTAAGAGGAAAAGTTTAACAGCAACCAGATTGCTACTTCTTGGCCTAGCCTAACAATTTTATATACCAACGACGCACTTTATATCTTTCGATAAAAAAAACTAAATCCAATGAAAGCCCTCACATTGTCCTTGGTTGACAATTCTCTTATGTAAGAATGCAGTTGAGATTTGAGATTAGGAGTAAAAAAAAGAGGAAAAAGAGGATACGACATGTGCGCCCAATCTTATAACCTATTGATGCATTGTTAGAAATAAGAAATCTGTCGGATTTTTGTTTGACTTTCACTTGAAGGTCATGGTAGCTAGCTGAAATTTGTTACTTGTGGCTGTCAATGAATTCAATTTTTTTCGAGTTCTTCGAGTTTTATAACTTGCTTCCTCCACTTAAGTTTAACAAGACATTTTTGCCCACATACAAAATACGTATGTATAAATAAATATGCCGCCGTGCTTCGTATCAATTTTATGATGCTAAAAGTTAGGCGCAATGTTCCGGGACGATGATGATCTATATGCTCCTCTCATCAAATTGACGGAAAGTTGCTGGCTCACTCATCGTCGCCAGTGAAGAATCCATCTCTGCATTTTATCGTCATGTTTTCGCAAAGATTTTGATGCAAAACGAGTGTACAGGAAGATTTGACATTTTTGTAGGCTAGAGTTAAAACGCACGAAATTAAATACTTAGGCATTTTATTTTTGAATTGGCAAGATATGAACACCAGATTTCATACCGTAAAATTAGCCGCATGCCAGGAACGAGACCACCATGGAAAAAGACAACTAGAAAATAAGAATATGCACAAACACCTCGACACTTTTATGTTGCTGCTTCTCCCCAAATGAAAACTCAATTCGTCAAAAACAAGTTTAAAAGTGGATAGCGCTAGTGTCGTAATATTCATTCCTAGAAACTATGTAACTGGCGTCCATGTAAAATGTCATTGCCAACTTTTCTCCAAAATAAAATACGTAATAATAAAACGCTTAATAAATTCTATAAATTGGTTTTCAAAATATAATTTTCACCCCTTTCGTTATTGTCTTTTTTTTCAGAATGCCAACCGCCGTTTCCTTACCGAGACGTTACCATCAGACTTGACAACTTCCGAACGGCATACGATGTCTTAGAAGAAATTGGTCGGTAAGTATTATCTGCAGAGCCACACAAGCCATATCACTGCAATATAGAAGTAAATGGACTAATTATTTTTCACACGCAAGCCGTATATTTCCATATAGCTATTATTGTGACATGACCTCGGTAAAACGTTTTCTTGTATTTGATTTAAATATAACATTTATTGAATTAGAAAGGGTTATCAGTTATATGATTCGTTTTTTTCTTCTTCGACGAAGCGAAGGTCCTCAAAGTAAAAAACGAAAGAAATATTATGCACTTCTTTTAATAATGGTATAAAAATTGAAAGATTTAGTTGACAGATATAGAGCAATTGAAACTGCATTGTCTACAGCATCATAAATCTCTTCCTAGATATATAATTCTGCGCATCTCTGTGGTACTACTGGTGATAGTGGTAACTCACTTAACGCATGATCAAATTGTGAACCACATAATTTCGCCCTTGATCTGTTTCTTGTGATGTGTATGTGTGTGTTCACAATGTTCACCTAAAAAATATATAATCTAACATTAAACCCAAATCCACAGCAGCGTGTTATCCCATGTTCTGCTTGAATGTTCGCGAAGAACTTTTCAGTGCGTAGTAATAGTATGTATTGTGAAGGAAATTTGATCTGTGAAATCTGTCAAAAAACTAGAGAGAGAGAGAGAGAGAAGAAAAAAATTCCACGTTGTCATTGTAGCAGTACTTTTATAAGAGGAGATGGGACGAAAACCTAAGTGGTTGACACTATTTTATTCAGTGTTTTATCTTGAAAGTGTACACCCTTTTTTTACCAAAGACGAAAGACATGTAATGCTTTTTAGATCAGGCGTCATCATGGTGATTACTCTTTTAAAACGGCTTTTTGGTATCTTAATTTACATTCGTTATAGAATAATAATGATAGAAAATGAATCACGCTTCAGTGTAATAATTTGTCTTCACTGTTGTTCATCTGGAACAGGGGTAAATTCGGCCTTGTTTACCGTTGTCAAGATCGAAAAACTGGCTTGATGCTTGCTGCCAAGGTGGTCACAGTGAGGAAAAAGGACGAGAAACGGGATGTGAGGAGGGAAGTGGAAATCATGAGACAGCTCCAACATCCTCGCGTGATCCAACTCTACGATTGCATAGATGACTTGGTTCATTCGGAAATGTGCCTGATTCTTGAAATGTAAGTTGAGTCACTTTCCATTTCATTTTTATTTTACGCTGTTTTCTACAATTATATGTGCCTACTACCGGCATAATATAGTCGATATAGGGATTATTATAGTATAGTAGTTGTAGTATATAAGCGCATTGTGTTCCGCTCATGAGGGATCGTATAACAGTGTACAACTTGGAATGCAGCAACATGGAAAAATACTACAACAAATCTTCATTCTATTACTTTATTTCTCCAAATTATAATATTTACTTGTGTAGGTATGTGGGAATATATGCAAATGGAAATGAAATTAGTCGCAAAAATTTCATTCTTTTAGTATTATTCTCATAGTTTCACCAATAAAAAGTTCCTAGTCAAGTATAAGTAAAGGATTGTATTTTAGATAGTTCCTTCATTTTTATTTATTTATTTGCAAAGCGCGTGTGTATATGTATAAATATCTACATAAATGAAAGAAAAATTCTAACATCTAACGATCCAACCAAAACAAATCTGTTTTGATACTTTATCTCTTTTTTACGAACTTGCTTACAATCAGTACAGATCATTGCATGTTTTCCTTCGCTGGTTGTAGCGGCGGCGCTGGGTTGTATTGGGGCAGATTGCCAGGAGACAAACTGGCGACAAATATTTTCTCTTGATTCCTTTCTGATTTACTAGCTATAACTGCTTTACTACTATTGCTATATTCTCTATTCAATTTAAACTTTTCCATGCTACTGTAGTAAGCCTGCCACAAACAACAACAAAGACGTCGCTACATGCTGCGCGGACAGATATTTTCGTACTTGCAAAAAAAAACGTTAGCAAATACAATTCCTCCACCACCTCCACCTTAATTCAAACGTAGTGTAAAGCTCCCTCCTTCTGGCTGACAAGCTGACATTCCATTTTGCTATAAAAAATATATCCAATTTATGTATCTATGCATTTAGGCACATAAATTATTTTTAATAAATGGTAACCGAAAAATTGAGGCAAATGGAATTTTCATATCATATACGAATGGCTCGACATATTCCCAGACGCGCAAACATGCATCCCATAAAACACCTAGTTTTCAGTATCAAATGCAGTATCTGCTCTAGAGACGCTTTAAAAAAATTCTATTTATTTACTACGCTGAAACTGAATAAATCAACAGCAAAAACTCGCAAGTTTTGAGTTATGATGGCTTCTATAATTCTGTGTGGATGACCTGTACATTGATACATGATACATGGATCCTAATATTATATAACACGACAAGGCGTTATATCACACAGCCTAAATCGGACCGAGACCGAGATGCGCAAAACATAATTGAATGTGTTATCTCTTCGTGATATTTACTTGTGCTGCCGTATTCGTTATGGTTAGGTAGAACAGGTGTGGAATTCTTGAAAACATTTCGTAGGGATAAATGAATTTTTTATAGCTTTTCATGGGGTACAAATTTGATGGATAGACTGATGCTAATTTGTGATCTTAGGTAACCTCTCATATAGTGTACATGACGAAAACAAGAAAACATATTGCAGTCGCATATGGAATTCTCATTGAAATAAATATAAAAATAGTTTTGAAAACAGTCATCGTACGATATGGAAAGTAGCTCGTGTGGGTTTCAAGTCAAATAAAGATGCAATATCCCATTTGCCATTCGTTCAAGCATTTTTACCTTCTCTGAACCGAAATATGAAAAGCAGACACTTTGTTCTACGAGACCGAATTTTATAATGATGAATCACCCTGAATCTCTACTCATATACCATGGAACATTCCTTCCTTGGTCGAGTTCACGGTAAATGATGTGCAATTCTGCAAATAAATAAAGTTAGAAACAGTCCGTCTATCTGTAATCTGTTATTAGCAGTAAGACGCTGAGTGAATGAATGATTGTTTCATGACTTCTAGCGGCGTGTTGTTTGCTTATTTTTTGAATTCGTTCTTGCATAATTACACCCTATCATTAGGATGAATAGAAATGGAGTAGGAACATTATAGCGGAATATAAAATGTTATTTAGCCTCCAACAAACGGTAGTTTATTTTTTACGACTAGAAGTCACACAATGATTCTCAGAGTGTCCGACTTTGACTCATCCTCAATGCGGTTTACTTGATAATGAAATAATGTATGCTTCAAAAATATGCATGATGTATTATTTATTTATTTGTTTGTTCTTCTGTTTTTCAAAGGGTGTGTGGCGGAGAGCTATTTGATCGGGTTATTGAAGATGAGTTCATCCTAACGGAAAGGGCATGTGCTGTTTTCGTCCGACAAATATGCGAAGGAATTGAGTACATACATTCCAAGAACATACTTCACTTGGATATGAAACCGGAAAATGTCATGTGCACATCGAAGACAGGCAACCGCATCAAAATCATTGATTTTGGTCTTGCTCGATTTTATGATCCATCTAAAAAACTGCAGGTGGGTATTTGGTATATCCATGTTTGCCAATATTTTTTCGAAATGTGATTTTGAAATCGGTATTTTACATTATGATTTTTTACCCATCCACATAATATGTATGATGTATCTATATGATTAACTTATGCGGTGGTGGTAACTCATGTAATATTCAATATTGGTAAGATTCATGGCGAGAGGAACGGGAGTGTAAACAGATTTCTATAAATAGCTGCTCGATATATTGGTAACATTATGGACCCGCCCAGTTTCATATTATGAATCACTCATCATCAGAAGCTAACATTAATAGATCATCAAAAGATTTTGATAGATACCACCACCGCGATGCCAGGGGATGACCAAACAGTAGTTAACTATTCATTGATTTGTTTGTTTTTTGTTTCTATCAATGTATTTCAGGTTTTGTTCGGTACCCCAGAGTTTGTTGCTCCAGAAGTAGTGAACTTTGAAGACATCGATTACTCGACAGACATGTGGTACGAATTGATTTAAAAGCTTCAGATTTTCAAATACTGTCTGCACAGACAACATGATTCATGTCGTAAAATAAACAATTTTGTAGGTCAATTGGAGTCATCACCTACGTCTTGCTTTCTGGTTTGTCTCCGTTTATGGGTGACAGTGATGTGGAAACTATGGCAAACGTTACGATAGCAAAGTACGACTTTGAAGATGAAAGTTTTGACGACATCTCTGTAGATGCTAAAGATTTCATAACTAAATTGCTGATCAAAGACAAAAGGTAAGAAGAATACTATCAAAACAAACTACCAGCAATTATTGTTACTCATTACACCAAAATTTCTTTCGCCTCCACTTCCTCTTTTTTAATCTTCAAACAATGCACTCTTTCAGACGTATGCGCAAACAAAGTTCACAGTATTACTTCACCTCTGAAACCCTTTCCAACCTTAAATGCACGTCTTTGAATTGAAAAAAAGATATACAGCAAAGGAAAGATCTATCTCATTCTCTAGTAGTTTAATTCCCTACGCCTAATTTCATTGCACCTTCATATTCTATCGGTTGCAAGTTGCAAAACACTTTTTCACAACAAAAAATGTCTTTTTCTTTTCCGCTACTAACATAAATTTCCATTGTTTGCAAGTTTGCTCTCCAGTTGAATGAGAACTATCTTACATTTTGCACGTTGCATTTCTTGAGATGAATCAAGCTATGAAAATCTTGAGCTAACCTGAAATACCTATAACCTTTAAGCGTGACTTACCACATTTACTTTCACTTCCGTCATACTAATTAAAGAAATCATGCAAGCCTCCTTTAATGATTTCAACTCTAGAAAAAAATTAAAGAAATTGTTTATACCTGCTTACTTTTGAGTGCGTGCTCTAATCATCAACATCATTTATTTAACAAAACCCTTTCTTAAAAAATCATTAAAATCGTTTTTTTTATTTTGTTGGTTGAATCTCATTGTTTTGTGCTTTGTTTCTTTTTTCATGTGTCTCTACTATAGGCAGAGATTGTCAGCAAGCGATTGCTTAAAACATCCATGGCTTACGTCCAGCAGGTCTCTCAAGCAAAGTGTGAAACCTATTGTAGATGATCAGGGCATTGAGTGTGAGCTAGAGTTCACAGATACAGACTCTGGAGACGGGAAGCTACTGGATGAGGTCGATATGGACAAAGACAGTGAGGGCTGTCGGTGTGGTAGCTCCCCAGGGGAAAGATCCTCATCAGTATACTCTTCGCCTTCAGATATTTCTCCGACACCTCCTCCATCAGCATCAGCTTCAATGAATCTTCTTCATCCTCATCACTATAATAACTACAACAATAATAGCAAACGGCCAAGTCTGGACTTAACCAAGGAGCATCTCAAGGAGTTTGTTTCCCGATGGACTGATAATCCGTATCTTTTTGATAGCCCACGTGGAGTAATAACTCACGTTAATTGTACGTCGGATTACAGTGATAATGTTAGTGTATCTGCTACTTGTTCTACTAGTAGTAACAAATGTACCTCTTCTAATACTACTACTGCAACGACTCATCATCATCATCACACTACTAAAAATGACAGTAATAATAACGCCAGTAAATCTGCCGAATCAAAGGCAGTGTCAGTAGCGTCCTCAACATCGGCTACTACCAAAACACAAAATCGCAAAGCCACTTCATCAAGTAATAATAATGGTAGTAGTGTTATTAGCGGAATGAGTATTGATATTAGCAAGAGCATAAATGCGGGGGAGGAAAGTAGCAGTTCCTGCAGCAGCAGCAGTAATGGTAGTAGTCAGGATGATCATGACATGAACTGTAAGATGGAATGCGGTCTGAATATCGTCAGTCAAATCCGCAGATTCTCACAGCAGCTCCATGAGGAACTTGAACTCATGAAAAAGCAGTGTGGAAGTTGCAATGCAATTCGAAAGTACTCTTTGAGTGATGTCTCTGTGAATGCCCAGTAGTAGAAGCAATCTTTTTTTATAAAGTAAATAAATTAATAGCAAATATTAAATGCTAAAAAAGTATAATAATGTATAGAGAATTGGATGAGACTGCTCGTTTATTATACTTACATGGGCAGCTCAGCAGTAGGCTGGAGACAACAATGTATAATGATACAGTATAATTTACATTAATGAATAGGGAAGGAAAGCATGTCATTTTTCATGTTAGTATGGGTTTATTGTTGTTTCATGGGACCTGGTGTAGTATGTCGCAGAGACAGCGGGAGAAGGAAAATTATTATACATTGACCTTAGGTCAACACTCCACACTTAATTGATTTACATATTTTATAAATTCTCTTACTGCGGCGAAAGGGAAAACAATAGATAAAAATTATGCAACCAACCACTTAAACCAGTCAGTAAAAACTAGTGATACAAATTGTCATGAGCACACAAGATCATTTACTATTATTACTTTATATAAATAATTATTATAAGTGTAAAATGTCCTTACTACAGTACTTTAATTTAGGTTTAAGATTTTTAAGAAATAGATTTAAGATTTACCTGTTTATTATGTAGATTTCTTCACATACAATCCGAACTTAAAACTAATTGATGAAAGAAAAACATGTTGATATTGTTCACCATCATCAGTAGCAGTAAGTTTTAATTTATTTTCCACAAATAGTGTGTATGGTATGACAATCTTATCAATTAGCACTGATATCCGCTCTCCACGTACATACACACACTCTTATTGTTACCAAAATGAAAGAATCTCGAATTTTGTAGATGTTTACCTGAAATCATAATACCTAAGCTTAAGTGAGTACTTTTATCTCCCAATATATTATGCATACAGTTTCTCATGTTACACTTTAATTAGTAATTATGTATATTGTATTTAGGAAGTTATGAATCACGCACTTTATATTGCTGCGTACTAAATGCATTTCGCTCCGCTCCTTTGTACTTTATTTACGTGTAAATAATATATGTTCATTTTAAATATTAATGTTTGTTATTTAAAAACATGTCTTTTTGTGTGATCCCAGCAGAGGATTTTTTGTGCGGTGAACGTTACCAGTTTTTACTAGTATTATCCTTTGAAAAATAATTTCCTATTTTTGAAAGAATACGAAAGAAGCCAAGCTAGCGTTTAGTAGAGATAATATCATTCATTTAAACCTGTTTTATAATTTGAGTATGATAGATAAACTGCTTGGAGCTGGATACTTCAGTTTTATTTTCATGAAATCTGGATTCGCGTCTTATGTAAGATTAAAGTAGTTTATGCTATCGAATTATTTCTAGCAAGGATAAACGAAGGGGAAAGATTGAGCTTTTACTTAAGCGTTATTGCAAAAAACAATCAAAAGTCTTAGCAACGTCTCGCCATCAAGTTTATTATAATTA
>JAQIXW010003413.1:0-13229 GCA_034700685.1 Willowsia buskii | reverse complement strand
GTTTATGACTTCGACGAGTTTATCGTTTGCTTATCGTATCCAATAGTTGCTTCTATAGGTCATTACCTTTCTCGTTTTTACTGCTTTTACTCTGTTTTAAATTGTGTAGTAGAATGGAAGCGTATCCATGTTTTATGTATGGTGTAGTTGTAGTAATATCAATCAACTAACTATTCTTCTAAATTTTAATGCTTCAAGCGCTCAAATTGTTGCATACAAAGATACAAAAAAACTTATATATTTTAAGCGAATTATAAACCCACCCATTAAGCAGAAACCCACTTGTCACTGAAATTTGATCTAATTTATCATGAAAAACTCATCATGTAAACCTTAAAAAACAAAAACATTATGTTCATAAGCTTGAGTATTTTGCTAGCCTGCGGATCTCTTTCATCAAATGTAGCTAACTTATCGGGGTATCAATTAATTCGTATCCATTTTACTACTCTACAATAACCAAACACTTTCCTGGAAGGAAGCATTGTCTTTGCCTTCCGAACCAGGTATGGGTTATATCTCTGTTTAGTGTATAGGTATGTTAGTGAATTAGTGTGCATCTCGTAAACTGTTGTAGGTATGTATGTATATTCACTGAATAATCTGTATTTCTCTTTATGATTTTTCGACGTGTATTTAGATCTGCATGTAACATGGCACGTCAAAATGGCAGGAAAATATGTTTTACTACTTTCACTTTTCCTTCCTCAAGAAATTATGAAACCTTAAATGAAATCTGAGCTTCTGAGTGTACTTTACACATGACAAATAAATACACAGTCTTACTTTACTTTCACTATGTTTTCTCCCTTGCTTAAGTACACAGTCATGCGATCTTGCACCATCTGCAAAGAAAAGTACGCTGATGCATCACTCGATTTCGTAATAACTGTACACACCCGATAGTGTTTTTGCCAAACAAAAAGTACCCGTGTCTCCTTCACACAACGCCATGAAGTAAACCTATCATACAATGTACACATATATGTACTTTGTATGTACTCTGCATTGAATATTAGTTTATCCCTAAAATATAAATGTCTGCATTTGCAGAAGCAAAGTCTTTGGCAGCATAGCATTCCAGGTTTTTTGATCCAACAGACTCAGTGCTTTACTAATATTTCACTGAATGTATACTTCCATTCTCTCTATTTCCAGATGCTACAGGAACTTTTTTTCTCGGGAAGCTGATGAGTTTTTTGTTGCCTTCCTCATCATCAGCCACGCTCATATTGATCATACTCCCGTGATAATATCATCACTTTCAAAGACGCAGAAAAAAACTTTTTTTATTCACTTAACCAACTTTCTCTCAGTGGATTGGGATGTGAACTAATGCACAAGGGTTATGAGTGTAACCAACTAGCTATAGTAGTGTGATAGAATGAACGACAAAGTTGGTACACACAAAAGTCTTTATGTGTGTATGCTATTGATCACCAAAACACAGAAAAAAAAGTTTTTCAATTCCTGTCTAGAATACAAAGGACACTTTTTCTACTATGGATGTTCATTGGCCACATGAAATATACATAAAGTGTACTAAACCATATAATATATTATAAATCACTGGCTATGAACATGGCTTAGATTTTACATAAAAGGAATATATTTAGGATCAGTCAAGTAATACTGACAATAGTAGTAAAAATATAGAGATGTATATAATGTCGTAGTGCCTAAAGGCTTTCTGCCCAATTCCTCTTTGAAATATTAAATCAAATTTAAAAACTTTCAGAGAAATATATTGCCGAATGTGTACTTACAAGTATGAAGGGTAAAGGTGCAGACCATGCTGCAAAACAGTAGGGAAGAATGTTTGGTCGAGTTGGTCTTCGGGGAACTTCCCCGAATCGGTGGTCCTCAGCGTCCTCGTCAAGTAGGCTGGGCGCCTCGACATGTCGCCGGAGTTCACGGTAAGTTTGTACTGTGTGAGCAAACAACCAGCACCCAATGACCAAATGCAAGTAGTGAAGAATCATAGCCACCGTTGCACAAATATCCGTTGGTTCAGTTGCCTGTGTAGGAAAGAAAAAAATCATATCTGAATTATAACGCTGTAACAAATTATTTCTTTGGTTCTACACTGGTATAATAAACACGAGATATATGCCTACAGAAGTGTAAAATAATTGATCTAATGGGTTGAATTTCTCAAGAAATACATGTCTATAAATATAATACTAACATTTCATGAATGTGTTCTGAAACATATTTAATTTTAATGATTTCTTCTGGTGGTAGAGATGGGGGATTCGTCATAAATCGTTAAGTATGTATTACAATAGTGAGCACAATGTCCTGGTTCGATTTGATTACACTGGTTTCAAGCATGCTTATAGTTTTTGATTAATTCTAAAACACGTTCGTAGTACATAAAAACCTACAAAGTAGAGCTATATGTGTGTTTGGATTTATAGCTCTATATGTATGCTAAATAGGGTTACTGTAGTGTTGAGTGTTGTGTTCACCGTGTTCACCAGGATAATGTGCACTTGTAGATAAACCTACCCCTGCATAGTTTTACTCCTCATACTCATTATTATTCATAGCCAAAGTGTCCTTTTGTAGGCAGAAAACAAGTACACGTGTTTATCATACTATTATTTATTACCCTACGCACACAGCACGACGACAAGAGATGCAAAATTACAAAAAGTTTGCTTTCCCTTTTCTTGGAATTTTCTTAAAGAAATAGGAAAATCAAAGTGGACAAATGGGCAAGTCAGTCAAGGGACATGCATCACCAAGTATTATTATTGCCCGGAGCTCTCCCTTAAGTCTCTGCTGAATTCTTGGAAGTGCTTGCGTCTCTCATCTCCGTGGCACTGGGAATATATTAGTGAAAGTGAGGGCCGTCGTTGTGAAATTCCAAACTACTGAGAATGGTCTCTTGAAAATACATTGACTGTAATGATAAGGGATATCTAAAAGAGGGTGACTACGAGGCTTACTGACTACAGTGTACGGTGAAAAGGAGAGAGAAGGGTTATGACAAGGGTTACTCCTGAGCAACTTGTTCGGATTCTTTTCTCCAAATTCATCCAACAAGAGCAACAATGAAAACGAAGGAGTGAAAGTGGCAGTAGTAGATGCTGTAGTGGCAGTAGTGGGACAACATTATGTAAAAAAAATGGTATACCATTCCTTCATATGCTCACGCATGTACATATATATTGCTCTCTGTATCTTCATTCTACTATATTGACAAAAAAGAAGGAAAATACATACATACATATTTGTATAATCGGTTGGATGTTACATAGTAGAAGCCTTCTATGGTAATACGCCATTGGAAGAACTGACTCCCGTCAGAATTTCCACCTCATGTTTCATTCATGATCGCACTTTCCCCAAACCATTTCCCGAGACTTTCACTACACTTTCTCCCTTCACATGTTGGGCATATGGTCACCAGTATCCATTCACATACCTCGCATACTCTTCACTTGGTTATCCCCAGAAGAGAACTTCATGTGCATGCATATATTTGTGTACCATAATATAATGTTGCAAATTCGATGTACACTATTTCTGCAGTGCAGTGTGGACAGCTGCTATATTCACAAAATAGCAGTAGATTTTTACTACAAATGTATAAAATAAGCAAGTATGCACTTATTTCCGAACCAAATATTGAGTCAACTATATGCTTTCATAGCGGTGACTCAATGTATATGCATTCCACTCTTAAAAGAGTAAAGAATGTCATTTCCCTCTTATACAAACTAAAAGGGTACAACCTTTGTTGTACTCGTTTACATAAGTAAGTAACCTTCCAAAACTCGAGAAAATGTTCATTACACAAGAGCAAGTATTCTCGTATTTTAAACTTGGAACATGAAACAAATTTTTGTTGATTCCAAAATTGTACTTTTATTTCCATATAAAAATGTGCATGTTCTTTGTATGTAAGATACTGCCCATGTTCTAAGCATAACACTTCAATTCTAGCAACAAAAATATCTTGTATAGGACTTCTGTAGGACTGTTTATATTTTCATTCAAACACGATGTTTTTCCTTCATCTCAAACGCACACACTTTTTTGAATGCTCAGCAGCTCTGACTTCCGTCGCCGTCCTTAGCTTTTCCATTCTCTCGTCCACATAAATTCCATATGTGTAAAAGCTTAAGAAGTCGCTGGTATGCAATAATAACATGTGAAATTCCTCGTACTCAACTTGGAACATACAACACACATCACATATGAAGTGAAATCTTCAGTTTTAAAGCATATCATAAAGGTATATGTTGTAAAATGCACACTTATTCATACATAACATGTTTCGTACGTGATGGTGTGCTTTTTAACCTTTCCTTACTTATCCTGGTGACACAGGAAAGAAACGACAAATACAAGTGGAAACGAAAGTGAAAGTAAATAGGTTACGAAAAACCAAAGGGAAAACATTTTTGGAGGATGTACACATTTTGCAATGAGTAGCTAGAAGGCATATCCGGCTAAAGTCACAAGTTGAACCAAATAAACAAAAAGAGAGGAAAAGGATTCAAAGTTAGGACTATATCTAAGTATAAAAAAGCTTATCACACAGTTAATAAGGTGAGAGCACAGCAACTGGTTAGAGAAGACTTCTCTTAAGGGGGTTATGAGCATGTATCCCGGCGATCCCCAATGAGTTTACCGAGAATATCCACGTTTATTCGTTTTTGGAGATGTGTGCACAAAGATAACGTAAGGGAAAGCGAAAGGCTTAGATTAGGGATCCACACAAGACACACAAGAAGGTTCGTATCTGTATATTGATCTCATGGTTGTTGTCTTAGGCTCCCTTCTTTACTTTTCACGTTCTCTGTTCCGGTTGCTTTCTGAGGTCCCAAAACCAACAAAGAAAACATTATTTTGTGCATTGAATTGACACTAGAGGTTTGCACAAAATTGAGAGAACTGGAGAGCCTAGTTACTGAACACAAGCAGTGACGTAAATTGAAGGTCCTTCATTTTTTTTTCTAAAGTACTATCAAATTACGCGTTCAAACGTACTTAAAACAAGAACTATTATACACATTTTACATTACGAATTGTCTACAAATTTTTTAATTTGAACTGGATATATACGTATGTCCACAGAAGTTTGAATGAAAATTTAAACTAAAATGAAAAACTTGTAATTTTTGTATTGCGAAAATAAAATAACAGAAGCCACAACGCCACAGTTGATACTTTTAATTATAGCACACTCAATATCCATGATATAAATTTTTAACATAACATTAATTAAATTTCAATTCAGTAACAAAGGTTCTACAGAATATTGAGCCCTATATTTGAGAGTTGTGCGCAGAGTAACTATTTAAATTTATTTCGGATAAAATTCCCAACTAACATTGTGAAAAGGATGTTATGTGTCACTTCAAGACTCATTCGCAACTTCCGGCATTCTTAGGAATATCTAGAGTAGGGAGAGAGAGAACCCTTACGAAAGTTCAATTTTGAGTGCTTAGTCATGGAATTAGAAAGCATGTGGTTCTGCTGGTGGTCGAGTACACAAGCTTTACTGAAGGCGGATGTAGAGCAGCAGACAAAACGAAGGAAATGAAATTTCTTGCAAAGAAAATGACAAGACTCGTGTCGAGAAGGAAATGAATAAAAGGTTCATGTCAGTATTTTATATTAAAAACGAGAGTTCTATGAGCATCAAGAAACCAATGCCAAGACACTATCAGCTATAAAGAGGTTTTTATGTAAATTAAAAGTATGGCTGCATTTACAGTTGTGCAGAATATATGGAAATTAGTAGAACAAGAGAAGGAGGTGTATCAAAATTTGTATAATATCAATAGTTTACATATATCAGTTCGAAAAGCTAATATGAACATATGTACACATTTCGTATAAAATGCATAGACTTTTAAGTCATTGAATTTTAACATGTGCATTACATCATAGATAACCCTTCCTTACGGGTTAATCATTCTACTTGGCATTTTCCAAATTGGAAAAACTTGGAAATTGAAATAAAAGAATCATGTATATACAGTATTTGACTGTGAATTATTTGTACCAAATCAAAACCCGATTTCAAGCAAGAACATGGTCCATTTGAAGATCCCAAGTGGCATTTTAGAATTTCATTTATGTTATCAAGTTAGCTCGTAGCAGAGGCAGGAACCATATATGTCTGATTTTAATGTAACTGTAATTTGTATTTCCAAAAGGTTCAATTTACAATTTACTTCAGTTTTCGATGATTCAAACTAGCATTAGATATATTAAATTGATGTCGAGTAAATACTACATTTAACAATGTTAATTTCCCTTACATTTTGTAATGCACGCGTAATGTGTATATGATGTGAAATTTAAGGTTGTGAATGAATTTAATTCCATTTTCACATTACAATGAAGTGTCTTCTGCCGTGTTCATTGCTAGCTAGCTGCGTGTCTGTACTACGCCTACGCGGCATAAAACAATTCAGATCACAAAAAAGTGTTGGTAGAAAGAGCCATTTTCTACGGCGTTGACCATGACTATTAGGTATCCCTTTCAGGCACATTCAGCTCTAGAAACTTTGTCTTGTACTACGAAATACCACTTTATCCTTCCCTCTTACAGTGGCAAACTAATGATTCCGTATGCCTCATTAACACTAGCAGTGAGCCATAAAGCTAAGTTGAAAGTTGTATGATGATGACAGGCAAGCAATCATACAGCTTATTTTAACACAATATACATAATTATAGTAGTCTTCCAAAGAATTTAGACAACTCATGATGGCTATGCTGAATAGATATGATATAATACGTAATCCCCAACGGTAGTTGCTAGCTTGAAATGTAAATGATGAAGATAAGTGGATAGAGTAATTTTCATTTTTAAGGCCAAGGGTGCTCTCATTTTAATACCCTGTTTTATCAGAAGCCTGACATTTCGTGGTGTAAGGAAATAGTAGAGCACAACAACGCTGCAAACTAAAACTACTCGTTTCACAACTTATATGTACATATGCTTGTAATGTGTTAAATAAGTTTGACTTACGTGAACTGCTAGTAAAAGTAGAAGGTTGGAAATGAGCAAGGCGAATCCAATGTGCAAGTGCACGGAAAGATTGTGAGTGTTTGCGTTTCTGCGAACACATTTTGCAGCTCCTAAAACTGTCAACACCTGGGCGACTGCTGCGATCACTCCTCCAACCGCCTGGAATTGAATGTGAAAAAATTGTAATGGGCTGCATACATATGAAAACATACTTTGAAATCGGGCACAAACAGTTACAAACAAGATAAAGTAAAAAAAACACAAAGTAGGGCACCAGACGTTACCGTCATATTATGAGTTCAAGAATAATTAGAGTGAAGCGTGGGATAAAAATTGCGATGCAGTGCTGCTTTCACTTTTTTTCAATCGCACCGATAAAGAAAATAATGTGAAAACGAAAGGGAAAGGATATATATTTCAATACATTTCATCATCTCGATTCTTGTCATGCTCCTTCTTCAGCACAAAAATGAGCGCGTTTTATTTTAAGAATGTGAAATAGCCATATCGCATCATCTTCTTTAAATAGAATCTGAACGTGAAATTGTCGTGAATGGAATCATTATTGATTTTCAAGAAACTCAAGTCGTAATGTAAACATTCCGGTCTTTCTGGATGGAGTTCATTGTACACTTAACTCAGAGAAACGAAATTGCTTATATCAGATAGGGAGGGAAAAGTTCTGGAGAAAATGTCTCTTAAAAATCAATAGTGATATCTCCGTTCGTATTGCGTGATAACAGTACATTATAAGTGTACCCCACAGCCTATTAAGGCGAATTTTATATTGAATGGCCCACATTGAAAAGATAAGAGCAGCTGCAGCATATAGTATTGACTGCTTTTTATATTTAAACGTTTACAACATCCATCCCATAAATGTTCGCAAAGTCTATCCCACGAAAAAAAAATGTAATACGAAAAAACCGGGTGAAAGCATCCAATTTACCTGAATCACTCTGCCTGCAATCTCTTCCGTATGATAGTCATTCAGTTTATCACCAAAGTATACGTACATGACGCTATCAATTCTTCCTCTCGAGATGACATCCGCCAAACCACTTTGTTGTGCAATTATAGCCTTGGGGCTTTCCGTTGAGACAACACCACCATTCCCACCAGTACCAATACCGAGTTTCGATGAATCAACAATATAGCGACTTTCCCGGTCTCCCAGTCCCTCCACTTCCTCTCCTTCAGGCTGCTGCTTTTGTATCATCATCTGTTCCCTATTATTACTATTACCATTTCCATTCCGACCATTTTGCCAATTTCTTCTCGCTCCAGCAGCAGCCACAACATCCTGTAATAGCTCATCTGCAAGTTTTTCTCGGAGCCGAGCATACCTCTTAAACTCCTCTTCGTCTCTAATATCCTCCTCCTCCGTTAGTGCAGGAAGAGGTGGAGGCGGTGGAAGATTTCTGTTGGGAACTGCAAAGTTGTACAGATGACTGGAAATTCGAGCAACACTGCTACCTTCCCCACTGATGAGAGGCTCATACTCCGGCTCAGTGTAGTATTCCGCTCCTACCAGTGCCCCACCACCACCACCACTATTTCCATTGCTTCCACCAGCAGTCCCGTTTCCGTTATTGTTATAGGACGATACCGCTGCTGCGGCCAATGCTCCCAGGGAAGACGATGCTTGAGCACTGGTATCGTCGTCAGGGTAGACTCCTCCTGAAGACAACCATTCCGGGTAAAGCATAAGATGATGTTCTTGTCGTGGTAACTCCATTTTTTCACTGGTCTTTTCAGCTGCCAGCTCAAATTGTGCTGTCGACGAGGACGATGATGATGATGATGACGAGGCTGACAACGACTCCTTCAACTTGATTAGATTCTCCTTGGCGTTTTCACTTGTTCCACCCGTGTTATCAACGAAAGGGAAAGCTAATTTTGTTGTCACCACCGTTGCTTCTTCTTCTTCCCTGTCTTTTTTCTCCAACACTTTATTCTCCAGAGATGGAACTTGCTCGTCTCCAGGAAAACTCGAGTCCATGGCTATATTCGGGATCGGGGAAAAGGAAAAATTTGATGTAGTTACTACTACTGAAGGCAATGGTGCTTGTTGATTGGATTCACTTTCTTTGACATGATCATGTTCACCAACAACAGCACTAGTACTTGTCGATGTGGCAGTGGAGAATATTATTGAGTTGGGTTGACTGGGAGAAGAATGTAATGATGTCATGTCAAAGGGAGCAGAAGAAAGGGACGAAGATGATAATAATGGTGCTCCCGCTTGTGTAGGCTTTATTGTTGTACTTGACAATGATGGGAGTAGGTCTTTCCTACTGAACGAATGCTTCTCTGAAAGGCTCTTCTTCTCATCATTATCATTCCTTTTGCTGGCTTCTTTTGTCTTGTCCCCGATATCGTCATGATCATCATCTTCAATCGCATCAACAACAGGCAGCTCCTTGAGAAGTTCAGCAGTAGCGTGGGAAGAAATACTCGGAACACCTCCATCACCCAAGGTGGCAGGGAATCTCGTTGAATTCTGCAAAGTGCTTGTGGGTCTATTTGTTGTGGAAACTTGGATCTGATTTAGATGCTGTTGCTGTTCATCTCCCTTTTCCATCGTTTTGCCAAGGCTTCTTTGACTCAATAATATAGTGGGCACTCCGGATGTTACCTCTACAGGCGATGATGAGGACGATACTAACGTTCTTATTACTGGAGGAGTGGCAGACCCTGATTCGATTCTGAGTAGAGATCGATGCTCATCTGCTAAATCGAGTTTCCCTGATCTGGTACTCGCCCATAATTTACGAAGTAAATTGATATTTGATTGTTTTCCTTCCGTTGGTGATCCTGCCTCTGTTGTGTCGATCGCTGTTGTATCTGCAACCGTTGTTGTTGTTGAGAGAAGACCGGGAATTGATGAAGATGAGGAAGCTGTAGTAAATGGTGGTTTGTCAGGAAATCTTGTTATTGACAAGCTTTGTTCCTTTTCTCTTGTTACTACTAATGGTAGTTCTTCAACTGATCTCTTTGCTGTTCCTGGTGGTGGTGATGACGGCGATTGAAAGAAAAGAGAAGAGTAACGCAACGACCCGGTTGAGTTTTGTTGAAGAAAAGGAATGCTAATCAATTCACTTTTACCTCCTGGAGGTGGTGGCAGAGGTGTTGCTTGTTCTCTTAGTGGAAAGGCGAAATCAGGTAATCTGGGGAAAGGTGGCAATGTCGTAGAGATTTCTACAAAATCCAACGATGCTTCTCCTGTCATAGCCGTTGGTACCATTCTCTCATTTTGCGAGGAAGGAGAAAATCGTTCATCTAAATGGAGAGGATCTTGATAAGGCTGTGCTACAGACTGTGGAGATGCTGTTGCTATTTTAGCTGTGGTAGGTGAAAATAATGATGGCGGAAGTTGATGTCGTTGCTGTGAGGTTTCGTGAGAGGAAGGAAGAAATGAGTCTTGCTGCTTGTAATAATCAGCATCAACATTATTACTCTTATTTGTTTCCCCGTTAAACCTGGTTGATCCAAGCTCGTCTGTTCCTTTAGTCTCTTGTGAGGCGATGGAGAAAGGAGCTACAGAGGCAAACTCATACTGATCGGCTGACAACGACACTGCTGCTGAAACCCGTCCGCTGCTACTTCTCTTTGTTGTCGTCAGTGAAGGAAATGGGGTTGGATTAACATGAGGATTTAATGGGGATTCTGTAAGGATTGCTCCCGTGGGGAATGTTGATGCCCATACACCTGCAAAAAGGAGAAGATATCACCTTAATTATATGGAATGTTACACAAGGACAGCTTTGACAAGATCATGTCACACTTTCTTTTCTTCTTTCGTTTCTCTCGTCTTAAAGTTCATTTTCCTGTGAAGTTTACCATGTGAAGGTTAAGAACATTGCGTATTGCGTACATAATTTCTCAGTTTAAGAAGACTAAAAGTTTGCCTTAATCTTGCCAGACTCCCATTTATTTTCCAAAGCCGATAAATTATTATAGGTTTGCTAGCATTCACTTATACAATATCTTACCTAATATCAGTAAGGCTACTTTGTAGTTGGACATGTGGACACGGTGTGTACTGCTACGGACGACAAATCCAAAGCCAGGTAGAAGCTTGTTACGATGCATCTGTAAAACCAAAGGCAAAGTCAATCCTTTAATAGAGGCAAGTCTTTCTCACGTCGTAACCTATACCGATTCAAGCAATATTTGCATATAAAGTGCTCTGCTTTCGTTTTAAAATGCTTCCAGTTACCTACGCACTATTGGCCTTGTTTCTATATCTTATCGCCTTTACCTCAAATTACTATCTCTACACTATGTGCTTTCCTTTTCTGTTCCCTGGCTGAACGTCACCGTGAATTGACACGACAAGGGTATTAGTACCCAAACACATTCTCACTCCAGTCATTGCCCTCCTTCTATAGTTACTTCACTCATTCTCTTCGCAAATTTTATATGGCTCCAGGGACACTACTGCTCTGCTGCTTTTTACTCTCTGTTTCTTTTGTACCGAAAAACTTTCATTTTCCATCCAACTACTACTACCATCATCATCATATACTATTAGTACTACCACTCACATTCTATTCTAGTAAAGGTTGAAAGAAGCCAGGAAGTATTTTACCATTTCAGTGCTTCAAAAAGGAGGACGAAGAATAGGACGAAAACAACCGTTGCGTATAAAGTTGGTCTGCCGGAGAAAGAATGGAAGAAAGCATTACACATATAGGAAGACAGAGTATAAACTTTGTGATAGTTGTTTGTTTGAAGCCCTCTTCCCGCGTTTGTTGGCAGATAAGAATCTTTTACAAATAATATACTTAAATGAGTGCTTTGACACGAGCGCATAAAAGCATTTTGTAATAATATGTGTGCGTTATACTTATACGGTGCTGCTTAAAATGCTAAAATGATTTATATATAGTACCTATATTGCTTCTTTGGATAGACTAACAAACAAAGTGATTTATTAGGTAGAACTTTCATTGAAGAAAAGTGAATGTCACTGAGAAAACAGATTGAAATACCCTTTTCTGAACAATGCTTCTTTTGACCAAACAATGCAATCTGTCACATTCAACAACATTTTTCATTCTTTCTTTTTTACAAAAAGGAAAGTTTTCCTTTTTTTATTCGACGAGCTTTTTCATCCCATCAGTTCTACTTTTGGCAACATTGCCTATCCCGTCTCTTAGATTTTAGATTTCATTGCCAACAATTCTTATCATAAAATATGACATTTCGAGTACAAAATATTATTTGAATTTCGGAGCGACTTATAATCTAGAGTAAGTGCAATGCAACTTAAAAAAATAAAACCTATAACTAATACGAAGCCTACATTGGGTATGGGTATTTCATATTTGCTTATGAAATTTTAAAAACTACTTGCTTTGCATGTATTTTGAAAAAAGTTAATTGCTGTTTTCAATACTTTCAAAACGTTGCTTTTTGTTAAGAAAAAGCTTATTATATGTATCACATTTTAAAATAAAATCCACCCTTTCTGGTAAACCTTTCCAAACTTGTAGCTTCAACTTGTAGATTAATGCAGAGTATTGCAGAGTCCAAAGCACCCAAGCATCTATTTTTACTTGTTAAAAACTTTGAATAAATGATAAGATTTTATAGCTTCTGTGCACAAAAGTGCTAGCCTGTTTCCAGATAGAACAATGCAGCAATGCAACAGAAAAATTGTGAAAGTTGCTGTATCAGCAGTTGTGATAATGCAAGTATGTACTTTTAAAGCCGACATTTTATGGAATTAAAAGTTTGTGCCTAGAGCGATAAAAAAAACGTTGGCTACACTTGCACAATTTCATAAGAACAAAAACTCCCTGTAAAAAGATAATATTGTTCAAGTAATGTTGTTGGCTAAAACAAATGCGCAGAGTAGAGTTAGTACCACTCTAGTGATTAAAGAATGCACTAGAGTGGAAACGAAAGTACTTGCAGCAACAACGCAACCTATAGGCATTCTTTAATTTCTTTTTAACGTTAAACGTAACAAAAGCCAGCAAATTTTGCGACAAGTTTCGTTATTCAGTACTCAGTACTGTATGACCTTACGTATCTAATTCAAAAGGATATTGTTTCAGTTGAAAAGTAACTTAATGCAATAATTCAATGTAATGTTTGATCCATTTCGTAGTTATCATTACGACAGCATGAGTATATTCAGTAGATGGGAAGTGCGAAAGCTAAATCATAAGTGTCAAGCATTTAGTCATCAATCATCACATCACTCAGTCTAGATGAC
>JAQIXW010003412.1:0-13234 GCA_034700685.1 Willowsia buskii | reverse complement strand
TATAACAATAGAAGTCGATCAGTTTACCTATTTCGTGCAAATAAACATTGTGATGATGATGAAGGCATGAAGTTGTGGAAAAATACTCAAAATTATGTGTACACCTACTTCTAAATATCTTTAATATGAGGTTGATGAACGATACGACTAACCCCCATTTTCTTAATGCGTCATGTTTACTATATAGTTTTTATGGATATAAATAAACTCATGTTTGAAACTTGATACAACTTATGAACCAAACTCTTTCAGAACGATATGTTGCAATTTATCTGGACCCCTTCTGTGTATTCGATTTTTAGAGGATTTTTAAACATTCTAGAAAACTATATTGTTACTTCCTAAGAAAAAATTTAAATGCCTGATTTTAATTTTTTGCTGGTTTCACATTAGATGATTTTTTACAAAGTTTTTTTGTCAGTCACTGCAGTACTATTTGCAAAAAAAGCCCGACCACGTCAAAGTAGGTAAGGTAGGAAAAAATGCTCTCATTTCGTAAGATCATACACACGTACAGTTTTTATATCCATTCTTATCTTTTAAATATAGCTTGGAAACGTCGCAGTTCAAGAAGGAAGGAAGTATGTAGCAGCAAAGGTCAGATTTATCACAATTTTTTTGTTCTGCCTCATGTACCACAAGGGTCTACTTACAGTAAAACTTGATGAATTTTAAGTTGAGTTGGCAGGGAGGAAAAACAACAACAACGGTAACTCGGGTGCCCGGGTGTACCAGTACCACCAACAGGGATCACGAAGCTTTTGCTTTTTGAGCACACGTGCTTTCATGATAATAATGTGCGATACATGAGCCCGAATTCCTACACATATATATAGGCTATCGCATAACAGCACAAGTTATTTTCCTTAGTAATAATACGTACATATTTACGTGAAAAATAGCTCGACTAGACTTTTAAAACTATATTAGGTGGTTATTTTAGTAAAAAAATTGTACAACCCACTATTCAACTGTTTTTCGGTATTGTTTTTTCTTGGTAATCATAATTAAGCTCAGAGTTTTAGTCTCCAGCGGAGTTTTTCCATATCAAACATCCATGTCAAGAAGTGCAAGTATAACATGGCTGTTTTCATACAGCTTTTCTTTGTTGTTACATCGTCTCTCTATTTCATGTTTTATGTATTTTGAGTACGTTATTATTATTGTACATTTTTTTTTGTGAAATGCGTATTGATTCAGCAATGAAGCCTTTTCAGTGTTTCGCGAAAAAAATCTTGACAGTATTAGTTACTTTCTTTATAGCGGAGGAAGAAACTGGTAGTGGTTGTATATGAAGTCATAAGAAGCAAGTTGCGGCATAAGTTGGAAAATTGCGCAGATGGCTTCTCTCTGTTCTGTATACACACGCACAAAACTAGCCTCCTGACGAGACTTTAGATTACTTATGAACTAGACTAACTGTACAGAAGCAGGCAACTAATTTGTTTTTGGAAAGGTTTATCGGTACGTGCGCCCATAAGTAAAATAAGTGATACGATATGGATGTTGTTAGTTGGTAGCTTGGTGGTCTAAACAACTATTCAAACGACTGAAAAACTTTGTACCTAGGTTTACAGATTTCTACCGTTTAAAGTCTTTTCATCACTTGGATTTTTGCATAGAGAAGAAAAACTTTTTTTTTGCAGAATATATTGGCTTTGTAATAGAAGCAGAAGGCATAATAAAAGAAGTAAAAATAGGGAGAAAATAAAAATGATGGTGGTATTTGTACTCATATCGTCTAGTAATACCAGAGGTTTGAACACATCAGGGAAAATGAGCAGAAGATCAGTGAACGTCGAAGATTCCTAATGTATTATACCTACCTGGTTAAAAAAACGCCAAGCAGGTCGTATAACAAAGTAGCATATAGAGAGACTGCAATGAGCCATTTGGTTTTTCAAATACATATGCCTTAGTCAGTGAAAGTACTTTTATTAATATATATTACTTAAGACGAAGGTAAGCACTATATGAAGAGATAGATGATGCGATGAGAAAAAAGGACGACCAACTTTTTTCACTTTAATGGGTTCCCTGGATTCTCATTCATTGGAAGACCATGTCGACGACGACATAACTACTGCGGAAGGAAAGGATGGGCTCCTACTTTCTTATGAAGGAACAATTTATCAGATTCATTATTTTTCTTTTTCGTGTGTGTCCTATCATCACTGAAAATGTATAATGTGCAATAAGGCGTACTACATACCTTGGTCTTGTATTCACTAGGCATAAATAAATCATTATACCATGTAAATTTAATTGGTTATATTGGTAATCTATGCATAGATAATGCATGCATACAAGCTGCAAGGGAAGTGGGCGAAGAAGAATAAACAATATAGATTAATCATGATAACGAAGGCTTTATAGAAAACTAGGCTGTTGAACTCCACCTGAATGAAGACCGTACGTAAACGTGTATACATAAAAATAGTCCAATACCGTCTAATAGTTTAACAACAAAACTGCATTAGAAGCAGCATAACCAAAGTTAAACCAAATATAAATTGGGAGAGCCATTGTACGTGGACCTGACTATTTTCATTATTGCTAGCAGATATAAGACATTATGTGGACTCATTAATCAGTAATCTAATTTCTAAGTACGCAAACTAATGTGAGTATGAAGGTGGTACCATTCTACTAGAGCAAAACTTTCAAAAATTGCAAAGAGTTCAGCATTCACTCCCCTATTGCCCTACATATTTTGCACATAGGTACATAATATTTAACATTAAATATAAAACTAATGTTTGTGCCTATGCACAAGTACTATTTTTCCGACTGTGCACAGTAAGACTATGCTGTAGTCAAAGTAGACTCCATAAGGAATCTTGTTAGAACTATCATCATTTAAAGTCAATCAAAATTAATTGCTGTGTAGGAATTCAGTTCAGATTCGTGTCTGGAACAGATTGGAGGAAGCATTGTTCGAAATCATTGAATAATTTCCGGTTGTATAAGCAGGTTTTAAGTGCCTAGTCGAGTTAGTCGTATATTGAACTGGATGAGTGCATGTGTGTGTCATGGTTAAATTTACGACGACTATCTCTTCGATTGGACAAGTTCTACAAGAATACTATCAATGCATCTACCTATTCAATAGCATTTCAAACTATGAAAATACGTAGCAACAATAGGACAGTTGAATAGTGAATGCTCCTACGGAAATCCTTCCTATAAATGTGCACGCATTCTTAAAATTGTTTTCGAGCGATCTTATTTATTTTGTCTGTGTCGCACGCTTGACGTTATTGTATTTGTTTTCTTGTCTTGTCTATCTTAAACTGTAAAGACTTCTAAATAAATAGGCATTTGTGGACCCTGCCTGGGAGAAATATCAACATTGCTTTATTATATCCTGTCGTTACGGCTTTAAACAGGATGTGTACTGCTCATTTATATATATTTGAATACGCTTTCTATTCATTCGTAAAAACGTTTTTTTTATCTCTCTACGTTTGTCATGTTTATACTACATCATTATAGTAAGTAGACCGTACTCAGAACTAGGAGCACTTTAGATATGGCGCATACATATCAATAGATCATTCATGCATTTACATACATGACCCACATCCTTTTTTTGGAACGGTCGAGATTTCCTATCAATTTTTTGCCATTTCCTGCACAGATTCGTATTACTATTAAACGTTGCACTACGACTTCTAGATGGAAAATTACACATCGATGCTATTATGGCTCCTTGCATTTCCAAGCACTTGTCTGTGATTTCATTTCATACAGAGAGAGAAAGAGAGAGTGATCGGTTTCCAAAGCATGGTCGTTTTAGTTTCAGTGATTTGACGCTTGCTTGCACGTTTTGCATGCATGTACACACTTCAAATCATGGCTCAATATGAGAGACAAGAAAATTGCTAAATCGGATTCAGTCAGAGATTTTCAGATTAGGTTCATACCTAATGCCTTAAAATTACCAGATTCTCTACTCTGTTGGTTCTCGAGAAATATCCTGCACGGGTAGAAAGACATATTATAGTACCCGACACATAAAACCCATTTAGCATTCACCATTTCCGTCTGTCGATATTGCACTGGCAGTTCCTATAGTTTGGTTCTTGTATCACATTAGAAAATAGAAAGACAGACAGACGGAAAGTAGAATTTTGCAATTTTGAAGCAGTAAAGTAGTCTCATCAAACGAAGGGGTAAGTTAGTGGCGTCGTCGTCAGCTTCAGCACATTATGGTTTTTATAAAAAGATGTGCTCACGACTTTTCCTCGTAATGCTGATGATGATGATTATTATGGGGTGATGCGGTGGTAGCAGCGGCGGGCTTTTACCCTTTTCACTTTTCTCTTTTACGTTGAACAACTCTGCTCTTCTAACAAAGCCTAACAAAGTACTAAACTTATTGTATTTATTTATATAGATTACACTTCTACAAAAGCAGATTACTCTGATTCCATACATCATTCTAGATAAACAACAGGAGTGACACAGTTTTTTACTGTGATTGTACAAAAAACAGGAGGATTTCGAATCAAATGTACAGACGGAAGAGAGGGATGGGTAAACTGTTTGAAAATCTGCCTTTCAGAGGAATGGTAAGGGGACAAAGCAAGAAGCGTAAGTATTTGTAAATAGTAATGGCGTGTTCCGGTTGACTGTGGCTTGTTAGAGGCATACAAACTCACACAGTACGCACATACAGAACTGGGCTGCATATAGGTATATATGATCCGGCACACATGATACATATTATATAAACGCATGGATTTTGATGATGATGAAAGCACTTTGAATTCCGCTCACTAAATTGTGCACGCTACTTACATGTTTGCACATTTATACTGCATGGGCTAAAATATAAGCGCAAAAGTAGTTTGCCCTCTTTTAAATGGTTGTGACCACAAAACCAACCACACAATTGTGGTGACCAAGCTATTTTCTCTCTTCAAATTTGAAACTAGAGAAAAACCGACGGGAATTCCTGAGGTATGAGGGATAAAGTAATAATAAAGTAGTATTTCGTGCAATGTACGGTAGATATGTATGTACATACAAAAGTAGAAGCCAGAAGCCAAAATAGGAATTATTTTACGTGATTATTCGTGTGAACAGTCAGATCATACACAAATACACATTTAGCCACATTTCAGATTAGCAGCAGAAAAAGTTGTCAGTCACAGAAGGGCACATAACAAAATGCTATGCGAGTTAGGTCGGGTGGTGAAAGTAGTGTCTCGCCATGGCCGGACATGCATGTTGTCGTGTGTCCGAAACAGAGTAATGTGTACATCCATATATTCACATTGCATCATTTTTTTACAAAAAAAAGACGAAGGTAAAAGCGTGCTTGCCGCTCAAATACGTGAAAGGAGAAAAGGCTAGTGAAAGCTAGTGCAAGAGTGCTGAAATTTCATTTACTCTTCAGTACAGATAAATGACAGGGTTTTGTAAAGTCAGTTTACACACACAAATAAATTTTGGTGTGTTTATATTGTAAATGTACATTTTTCAGAGTAATTTCATTTGCAGCCGCAGTTTTCCATTATGTCTATTTACACTCTACTTACTTGCAGTCGTGTACTCCCACGTCAAGTCATATTATAACCATTTTTGGAACTTTTCAATTAGCTGTTTATCCAAGCTTGTAAACCTTCCCCACACAACATACTCGATAACATGATTCTATTATTATCGCAATTACTTTTTTGTTGAACATACACGCGCGATCAGTGACGTTATTTATCCGCAGTGTTTTCTTTTTTGAATGAGAAGTTGGTGGAACGGAGTTGCTTTCTTTTTTTATAAATAAAATGCCAATTTAAATTCCACACCACACTAGTCTACCATTTATGTTGGCAATGAACTACAGAGGATGAGAGAGAGTCAGATAAATAAAAATTGGAGATACTGCAATAATGAAGATGCTATTTGGTGTTGTGTGTGCAGTACGGATACTCATATATCTTGGAAAAACCATGTTCCACACAGCACAAATGAAGATGTGAATGATGTTTAGCGAATGTGAGGAATACATATTACAACAAAATGAATTTTATCTGAATCATATCACCTTCTATTGAGGCGAGCACGCATCATCTCTTTTGCCTTGAAAATTTGTATGGATGGTATTCTGACTAGATTTTTTTGTTCAGCAAGTTTACATGGCCGCATATAAATCACTTGTTTGATTATGGTGATTTTTTGATTTCCTTTTCGTCACTTATAGCACGATTTGTTATGCACTGCGTATAACAGCATGTCTTTCCTCGTGTATAGTTGAGCATACCAAGATAATATTGTGTTTCGCACGTATAAAATGTAATAACATATGAACATAAATATAACTTGTGTTGCATCAAATAGGACTCAAGGGAGTTGGCGGAAGAAAGGGAAAAAATAGATCAGTAGCACTAGCCCAGTGAACCTCAGCAAAAGTTGTAAAATTGTATATAAGAATGAGTCTGTACAAATGCTAGATGATATGATTACTTTGTACATATATCTGTGTATGTATATTATGTACATTTCTTGGTAGACAGTTAGGAGTGATGGTTATACACATGCATTGATAACGGTCGTGGTAAAAGCATCTCTCTAGTTTCGTCGCGAAGCAATTGTGAAGATGAAAGGGGACTACAATAATAATAGTCAAGCTTTGCTCCAGTAATTGGGCAATATAACTTCATAGAAAACTTGACAAGGGACATCTGTATGCATGAGGAAACACAAGATGGGAAGAATGAGGAATGGCCATGATATTATTATGTGAGCTCTGCAGATACCACATACACAGGGCATTATTGCATATATTTTAAAGATAGACATATAGCGTTTACATTTTACATCATATATGAAAAATATCTCGAATGCTATCGACATTGATGTGTCGATAAATATCATAACCGGAAAGGCACATGCAAATATGAACACTGAGCTCATGCAGATAGACGGATAGAAATAAGGAAATTTGAGGGAAACTATACTATGCGGCTGGGCTGAACGTTTGTTGTTCCAAGATAGAGTAAACAATTTTTCAGACTTGGAGAACTATAAAGGAGAGTTGCAAAAATACGCTCATTTTTGTTTTTGCAATGACTATATGGCTTATTCATAGAGGACCGTTTTCATGGAAGAAGGATGTCATAGTGTTATAAAACGCATATAATATGCCCCATTGATATTAAACTTTGCAGAGCATTAAAATATGACTGTGGAGTTCTTTAGCCCGGAACATACCAGCGCCTGTTTGTTGTTTACATATAAGAATATGGGATGTACTATCTCTATTGCAAAAAAAGTACATACATATACGTTACATCCAGCTTTTAGACGTCAATTTTCTTTGCCTGTGTTCAAAGTAGTATTTTGCTTTAAAGCGGAATTCCATGTTCATTGAGTGAGTCAGAGCAAGTGAGCGAGAATAGAAAATCATGTCGTCCTCCTCCTCCTTCTGAAGAAATTGTACATTATGCATGTCTATTATATATTTTAGAATTTCTAGTCGACCAACCAACTCGAACAGCTTCATCACATCGCTTTTTACTTTACAATACATTATATACGTACTAGCCAGAAGAAATACATCGAACCAAAGTCACCACGTTGTTCGTCTCACGTCTTTCACTTTTACACTCTCCCTTTTCAATCGTTTCTTCCCATCAAACAAGAAAGAAAGATTCTTGAATTCAATATAGCATAATATACACAAATTCTCGATATTTGCTATCCACATGACATAAGAGTTCGTAGTAGGTACGATAGTACCTAAATATGTATTGCTCTCATATAAGAACAACAGAAGTAATAATATGAGGACATGTGCCAACTCATATAGCATAGGTACCCATATGAAATTGGGGCATTTTGAGCGCTGGAAAATGCTTTGTGCAGAGACTGATATAATGTATGGAAAATAGCAGTTCATGCATGAATATCGCATTATTTCACATTTTCTACATGTGTACACACCGAAAGAACGTTCAGCCATTTTCCTTGTAATATAAAACATACCTACTCCATTGCACGCAGAATAAAATAAATACCATCACATTTACATCTTCAATCTATCTTCTCACGCATATTCCAATTTTAACAAGTTGTCTAGTTGCATCTCTACACAATGAAGACATTTATAGCGCGTGTATCTAGCCTCATGAATATAACACGCTACCAGGTATTTCTCGCACTCTTTTTGCACCTTCACAAAAAGAATTTCATCAACTTTCTGCCTCATCATAATTTTTTATCTTTCTTCCTTATTTCCCCGTATTCGTATTCTGATGCATGCCTTTGAAATCCGTAATGAAAATAACAAGTACCCGAGCATATGTGTACCTCCACTTCTTCGTAATAGCTGACTGTTATTAGTAGCAAAGTCTTCTTCAAGTGTCTGGAACCACTATTCTTTGCAGATTACATAGCTACAGGCACGTACACACACTTTAAGCACGAAAGAAAGTAAATATAGAAGAGGATCTTGTGAAAGTCGTGAAACGACCTTGTTTAAGTGACATTTTACGTTAGCATTTTTAAGAAAAAAAAGTTGTTCAATTTGACTGACAAGTGCTTACCGTGTCCAGGTACTACGTTTTTATGACCTATACAACAAAATTCGAGACAATTTAAGTACGTGTTGAAAGTTGGAAGCAGGTGAGTAAAGCTCCTTGAGGTAGACAATTACGAATTCATTATGCGAGCACCCAGGGGAATCGATAATGCTTGTATGAAGGCAGAAGAGGGAGGAATTGAAACGGTGCTTTGTGCATAATAATATGATGTACTACTGCGCGTAATGACGGGAAATTCCGTGAATGTAGTATTATTTTGCAGCATTTAAACAAAGGTATACTGCAGTATGTTACTCGGTCATCAGTTCTGTGAATTCAACTGTTCCTTATAAATTGTAAATAAGCATGCCTATTCCTTTAGAGCAGGAAAATCATGGGGAAAAAGAAAGCAAACATGGCCGAAAAGTCGTAATGAAAACAAAACGTACACAACATGAACACGATTAAACACTAACTAAATATTACATACCTTATCATTAAAGCATTAAATTTACTCGCATTTTAAGCCATCATGCTGAGAAAATGTTGATGTAATAACGTGTAGGTAATATTTTATGAGCTGAGTCAATAGCTAGACGATAACATACTGTCTACGAGCAAAAGAGCCAGACCTTCACAATGCTAGATTATAAATTTGAAAAGAAAGATACTGAAATTTTGATAAAGTAGCTTGTTCAGTTTACAAACACATGAAAAGTTAATGAAGAACCAGAAGGAAGTGTCCAGTTGAGTATACAATGACATGCTTATATATAGTAGTAATACAACTAACAAAAGTGAAGTAAAAATCGTGCTTAATTTAGGAGAAACCAAAAATGATGGAATTTTCATACAGGACATCAACCATGTTTGCATTATCATGGCATGGCATATCTTATAAATCATGAAAATTCATAATGTTTAACCAAGACACATTTAAATAGGTACAAATTGACAAATTGTTGATACATATATTGACACGATGGGGAAACCCAGTGTCTATCGGTATCGGTAAGGTTTTTAGAAAAACTCTAGGTTTATATACGAAGGCTGTTTATGTGTTTTTCTACTAGTAGAATTCCTCATAACTTATAACTGTGGGAAGATAAAACTAAAGCAAGAACGAACCGATGATGAAACACGCCAAACTAATGTACATAAACCACTACTCACCATGCCTAAAGCTTTTAACCTTCGTCTGAGTAAGTTCATACTCTAATTTTATACAATGTGGAAAAAATTGTCTCCCACATAATGTGAACCATGACGAGCGATGCAAAAATCGAATTGCTTATGCTTATGGGTCAAAGTTTTTTATGAAGAATCTAAAAGTGGAATTCAAGAGAGTGATGATATGATAGATGATCCGGTTGAGTGAAAATTCTGTTATGATAATTCGACAATAGAGTGTGCGGACAAAGTTTGCGGTGGCATTATCTGTGGATACAACGGTTATATAATATGGTATATAGGTATCATAAACAAAATAATTTTCTACGAGCAATAATATTTGCCTTTGCTTCGGCTTTCAAAAGTTCTCAATTTCCTCTTCCCCGGTACTCCACTTTCCTCGCACTACTCCTCATCTTTCGGTTTTCAGCAACGATACGCAATCTGTTTTTAGCTAAATGCCTTTTAGCAGTAGAGTAACAACCGATCCCTACTTTCACTTTACAACATAACACTTTCAACCAATCTCCCACTGCAAAAAATGTGATTTCTTCCGCCTGACAGATACTGCAAAAAGTTTTATTATTGAATCAGAACTGTTCAAGTGTAGAGATATAACTATGAGGCTTTAATTGAATCAAAAGTGCAAAACATAAAAATATACAAACCTACGTATTAAAACCAAAGATTCCACTAAACAAAATGTTTGTGTAAGCAAATTCAATAGCAGATGCGAGAAGTGTATTAATTATTGACAAATTACTGTATTGGTTTATCTGTTTTTGCAGTGTAGCGGAAGCCACACATTATCTCCATTAAACTGAACGTAGTACTTTATAACCCATATTTTTGCACTTAACAGAAAAAAATACTTAATTTAGTTTTAGAACATTGATCTTTTAAAACAATTTTCACTCTGGGTTTTAGTTTTAGCTTTCGCGAGGAAACTAGAGATAACCCAGCTTACAGCACAAAATATGCTCACCAGTATTATGACTTCCGAGAAAAATACAATAAAAACTACATTAAAATACTGGAAATACTTGAGTACTTGGAATACAATTGCAAATCTTTAGATGGAACGCTGTATGCTGTATCCTACATATTTTATCGTCTAACTTCTAACTTTTTTCGGAAGTCGTTATTTGAAAAATATGTGCTGTAAATACTTCTCATATCAGATATGATATGTTTGCACATAATAATAATAATAATAAAATATGCCTTCCAACGCGAAAATCATCAATGCAAAATAGAATTTAAGCTATCTCGACGATAGTTTGTATGAAGGAGAGCAACCAATGTTTCTTCTTCTTTGTCAACAAGCATGGAGCAGAACCGGCACAACTATCTAGAGAAAACAAAAAATCTCTTATGCTGAGTTTCCGCTACAATGAACTTGAGACAATAGTAAAATTTCTTCATAATGTATATATTTACTTTTTTCTTACTTAAGACACATTATATAGGTACCCTTATTCGCACTATAACCATTGAAAACTTGTTCCTTCTTAGGAAAACCCTAAAGTAGGAAAACGTGCCATTTTATTTCAAAAAGTTTTTGATGTATTCAGATTTCTTTGGAACCCGCTCACAATTACATATAAGCCCGGATCACATTATTTGTAAATTCATGAAAGAAAAGCGAGAGGGTAATGTACGCTAGCTTTTTTCAAGTTGTGAGCAATACTTTTTGTTTATAATTTTGTAATTGTCGCCTTTTCTTCAAAGTTTGAATGAGGGCAAGCTCTTTTGTAAATACGTAATATGCATATCAAAAGGAAATTCCCTCATCATGAAAATCGCAGTCTAATTAAATCCCACGCCTGCAAGTACCCAGAGAGAAAAAAATGTCAGAATTATCTCTTAAATAATTCACAGACATTATCATCATCCACGCCTAAATAAAAAGTGAAGCACGGACTAATGTTGTTAACAAGCTTGGTCATGCGTTGATAAAAATGTGATACGCATAACCTGATCGTTACAAGAGTTTTAAGACATTTTTTAATCTAGTGGATCAAACAACTGTTCATTAAAAGAACATACACTGGAACTAAATTACAAAACAAGATACGCACGTGCATTAAGTCAGAAATTATTTAGTAGAGAAAGAGAGTTGAAATAATTTTAATAACGAATATTAATTCAGGTTAAAAAGTGCGTGCATGACTTACTGTGAGTTCGTTGAGTCAGCCTTCCAAACGTATTTACACTTACAGAGAGACAGCCAGTATAAATGATAGAAGGCAGACGCACGACAACAGCTAAAATCTAAAAACTGACTTATGTGACAACTGACTCTCTCATTCTCATCCTCGTTGACAAGCTACTAGGAGGAACAAAGAAAAGCATAAATAAAAGACATATGAGGACTCTAATGTACATAATATGTGATACAGCGAATATTTTGCAGATGTGTCTGCGGAATTCATGGTTGGTAGGTACATTTACATTATAAGCAAGTTTTTGTCTTTGTTTCAGCAGAATAGTTATCTATGTATGTACAGTATTCAAATACACTGCAAACTTTATCTTTTCAAATGTCTAGGAAAATGTGTTTTTTCAGCAAACACATATCCTTCATCATTTTCTCTTTCGTTCTCAACTGAACTTTCCTTTCTGCTCATTTAAGCTCTCTCGCTATGAAACGCACTCACTGGCGCATATCTAACTTCATTAATGGAAGAAAGTACATAATAGCTGGATTATTATATTATAATGAATGGTTAAAATTATAAACTTAAGTCTTTGGTAGTGCAACTTTGCTGTATTTTCATGTGAACTTTAAATTTCTTTATTGCAGACATAACATATTGCATATGATTATCCACGCTTTTGAAATAAATTACACAACAATCTTTAAAACCGCAAAGAAAATGGTGTAATCATTTATTATTGGCTCTGTATAAATTCTTGCATTGCCTCTTGCGGATCAAGTGGGCTCTCCACTTGCCGCTAGTTCTTTTCATGAAATTAGGAAGAGAAATATATAAGGTATACAACTGATAGCTATTCTTGTAGCCTATTCATATAATAAATACGGCAGCTAAAATCCCATCATCAGCTTCACAGCAGATGAAAGAGTTCCAAACTACACATGGACATGATGAAGATGAGGATAACTAACGATCGGTCTAAACTTGTCGGGTTTTCCCCTTAATAAATGGTGTATTAAGTATGTATACCCACATGCATGTGTTTACAAACGTTCTAGTATTTAAGCACGTAACAACTATAATGAATCGAGAAGAGAGGAGAAAAAAATAAAAGGGAAAACGCGTGGTTCGTGTGTATGTGACAAAGTGAAGACAATTTCTTTGCTGTCACCGACTTGACACACAGGCATATAAGATTTCTTCTTAAACTGTCTCTTTGACTTTTTGTACTCTGGCTAAAAACTTCAACTACACGTAAGTAAAACGCTTTTATGACTATCATACTTTATACACGCTAACTAGCTTTGAAAATGTGTGTATAATCATTTTATTTGCGTACATCTTACGTAACTACACTACAGCTGAAGACTTTGCATATAT
>JAQIXW010003411.1:0-13235 GCA_034700685.1 Willowsia buskii | reverse complement strand
AAGTCTTTGCATTTTTGCCTAGCATTTCCATTTCAGTGAAAGTGTGAAACCGTTTTCCATTTAAGACTTTCAAAAAAGGGAGAGATAAAACTAAACAAAAAATACAAATCTTTCCGTCGTAAACTTCTGGCGAAACAACTCTCATCACTATAAACAACTTGAATGGGAGCACATATAACAAATGTCTGGTGTTGGTGGTACAGTGCTGTGGATTTACCGCTACCACCACTACAAATATGCATTCCCGTCCAGTTCCATTGCCAAAAGTGCTTCCAGACAGACGAGGCGTTACTTGAGGGGAACCAGAAAGAAAGTAAAATGGAATGTGGATAGTCTGAAATGAATCTAACATATTTATTTATATGCGCTCAAGCAATTAAATGAAATCCTTAGATATCTTCTTTTTTTCTGGAAGGGAGGGAGAAAGGGAGAAACCAGTTTGGATGTGAATGACTAAAAGATGACACTGAAATGCTGTGTATTCTCTCTTATGGAGAAAACTTAATAAATGTGTTTGTCCTCTGGAATCGTATAATTTTTTTTGCAAATAAGCTTTATTTGGATGTGTCAAAAGCAAACATTTTTATTACACGCTTTGCTTTCATCATCCATTTTCTTACCAGATTATTCTCCTATTTATCTGGAAAGGGATAAAAGACAATACGAATACGAACATAATGTGGGCAGAGCTTTTACTTTTGTTTTTATTATTAAAAAAACAGGAGGAGGAATGTCTTCTGAAATACGATAGCCTACAAATAAAACAAAATGAGCAAGATGCAAAAGCTCTTTCTTTCTATTTGCTTAATCAACTCTTGTCGGAGGCGTGGGCGTAAACTCATTCCTCTCTTCTTTCTACTTTTCCCGTGTTCGTTCACATCATTCGTATCAAATAAACACAGTTTTTCTTTCATTTTCTTTATTTGACAAAGAAACAAAGGCTATGTAGGTGCAAAAAAACAACTTTCGCATGTTTAAAAAATACAATACTTTTTTTTATTTAAACGGAATTACTTTAATCAGTACGCCTACTGTCCATTTGCATTACCTAGATTTGTCTTCCGAAAACACTCAAGAACGTTTACTAAATTACTCGAATTAATTCAGAACAAGATTCATTTGAAAATTAGAGATAACGTGGGCTTGATAAAATGTCACAGTCTCGTTACAATCTCTATGTTATGACTTTTCCTACAGAACTCATATTTTTCACAGTGATATTCTCACAATCCCCGCCTATTTCTGTTTTCCTTCTACTTTAAGAAATGGAAGAATAAAATTCATTAAAAATGGGTTGTAGTTTACTTCTGCCAACTTTTAAATCTTCATAACTGTTTCCGATGTCCTCCGTTATCATCGCTGGAAGCAAAGGAGCGTGTTATTATTTGTTTATTGTCTCGAGTAAGGATACGGGGGTATATATATTTTCATAGAATGGAACACAACATTCTCTTGAGCACAAAGTAGCAATAACCGTGTGTTAGTTAGTAACAGTTTAGACTATAGTATAGGAAACTACACACCAAGCAATAGCTGTAGAATTGGACTTGGAGTGGCAATGACTTTTCCGAGTTCACTTGGTTCCCTGGAATCCAGATACTTTCTCTTTTTTGCAGAAATCAAACTATGTCATCCCTTTGTGTTGGGAATTCGCAAGCAGATTCTGATTCGTAGCTTGGCAAAGTCAGATACAGCTATACATACTCACACTACACTACTTGATACCATCGCTAAAAAGATGGTTCTAAGTTATACAAGCTTCGCGTACTAAGGGTTATACAAAATGTTAAATCGTTCACGACTTCTTTTTTGTCTTTTATTCCACTTCTTCTCCTCAAGAGTTGGGAATTCGGATTCCCTTTATGGGACTGTTTTTCGGTTCAGTCGTCTGAAGATTCGTATATTACAACAGTAAAGTGTACATGTTAATATACCTATACAATATACTGCTCACGATGGCATGATGCTTTGATGATAGCTGTTTCGAAAGTGTAGCGTTGTATTTTATTTTTTTATACTACAGACACTACACTGTCAAGATTGGAGATCCCTTCTGAGTGGAACATTCATATTAGAGATAGTAATATGCAATACCATATTCTTTTTGTGTGACTAAAACATGACAATTTCAAGGAATACTGAGAAAGCAGAGAAGTAAACCCACCAACCGAATACAGATTCGTTTTTATTCCTTTGCTTTTTAGATGTAGAAGAAGTTTTGAGAATTTTTAAGATTGTGTATTACGAAATCGCTGTTCTGTGGACGATTCTTTTAGTTATCAGAAGAGGAAGAAGTCTAGAAAAGGACGTCATTTCCTTATCTCTTTGGGACTTGGTGTTCCCAAAAAGAAAATTCAAAGCGAGATAAGTGAAATTGGCGTTGTACGAAAGGGTTATATTGTATGCATGAAAGAGAAATATAGTAGGTTCATATGAAAATTGGTATTTTTAGAGTGTAGCATTTTCCATTTTTGCGCATTTTTGCACCAATTATTTTTCATACTTTACAACTACAACATGATTACAGGGTAGAGTTCGTATTAAATTGAAAGGGAGTTTCGTGCTTAACGATCAAAGGCTTAAATTTTAATGATTTTTTTAGATGGTACTAGTAAGAGTACTTTTTTACCTGTTCTTTTGAAAGTGTATCAGTACGTCTACGGCAATTGTAAACAAAGCATCGTACACAAGTACAGGTTTTGCTTTTATAATTGCTCAAAATAGCTCTTAATTTCATAATTACCCTATAGCCAAAATTGCTTACGGAAATGAAATACAGGAATTACAAAATTATGTTATAAAACGAATCCATTGTCCAGTGACTATCAATAAGAACTTTACGGGATACGCAATCTGTGTTTAAAATTTCAAACGAATTTATGAAAGAAACAAAGAAATTTTTTTACATAAAAATGTGTACAAGTTTTGCAAAATTTGAGTATTTGGGCCTATGTATTGTTGACCCAAACCTTTTATTTATATGTGCCAATGCCAGTCAACCGGAAACTCAATTTTATGATCTAGCTCCTCTACACAGTTTAGAAACCAAATTCCTCTTGACCGTTGCTTTTAATGTTTTTTATCTGCAAAAAATCTATTTTCAACGATGATGAAATCACATGTGTATTTTCGCTGGTCAGTAACAGCGTTACATATTTAAACTTATATACCCATGTCGAAGGAAACTGTGCTGGGACTTGACCAAGTGTGGCTAACATGCAATAAGTTGTGTGTATGCCAAAATTACTTTCATCATGTCCTTTTTTGCCTGGGACCCCCAAGTATACAATGTCTGGTAAGAGTTTTGCAATAGCAAACCAATATTGACATTTTTACTGCCTTGAAGGTAATGACGCTGCCCTAACGTTCTGCCTCGATGTATCAGAGAATAGGGTCAAAAGGCAATAAAAGTCATTTACAAGATGAAAAGTTTTCGGATTAGGTGAAGAAACCGCAAATATAAAAATGATACTAAAGTATATTACAGCTTTCAGCGATCTGTATATTAACAACAGTACAAATAAACGGGTTCGACGGTCCCTCAGCATGCAATATCGTCCATCTATATATTTCTGTAATATAGAATGTTTTTACATATGAAAGCGTAGATTTCCGAACCAATAAGTTCGTTTCGTACCACTGTGTGCACACAAGTGATAAAATGAACATATACTATTCGTAGCATACGTGGAGAAATTTCACACATGAGGGAACATCAGATAAACTCTTCTTCTGATTGTAAGATAAAAGATAGACCAGTTCGTTGCTTTACAAGCTACAATTGTTTAATAGAGCATTTATACAGAATGAACTGCGTAGAAAGAATATAATTCTGGTTAAGCTTACGCACTAATACCACTACTAGGGTACATTGTCGTCTCTAGAAGTTAATATTATGTCCTGTGGTTTACGAACAAAAACTACTCACGTCTTTGGCAGAGTAAAGGAACACAGACGGCTATGATATATGAACTCAACTGTCTCAATGAAAGCGGAAAAATTTATGAAGGACAAAATTTTCCAAAACGGAAGAAGGCAATGAATTATGTTACTTTGCCTGGCCCCCATCACAAAACTACATAATATACCATAACACACATTGATACTATGCACAATTGCAGTTGTAAATACGCAACATTACCCTCAGTCAGTGGAGTAGCTTTCACTGGCTAGTTAATTCAGCAGCACTTTCATACCCCCGCCCTAGTTAAAGCATGAATTATTGTAGCTGCTGCACTTTTTGCGTAACAGTACATGAACCGTGCAAAGTCTGTTATTTTTAGTGTTCGTTATGAAGGACGTTTTATTTAAGGATAAAATTTAACATGCTTTAAACATATTTATTACATGTGCTAGGAAAAACGCAAATTTTATAAATGACGGTGTGTGCCACTGCCACCTTCTGCAGTGCCATCTATATGTCATGTGGGGAGAAGAGCAAAGTCTATGCATTATTTTAACAATCATCACTGGATCGAAAAATATCTAGACTTCTAGAGAAATATTTAACTGATAAATCACAAAATAAATGTAAAGTGGATTGTGCTTCATGCTCCACTTTTGATAGGAATCATATTGCTTTACTTTGATATATTTGCTTCACTATATTAGGTCAAAGAGGAAAAACTGCAAAGATATTACTGTTGCACGTAAATTGTCAGTGTTTCCTTTATTCCAGTTGCAAAATACATTTGCATCTTCCGGATTTGTTCGTGTGCTGTGATCAAGACAAAGGGAGAATATTTTCCTCATTGCTGCTGCACTTGAGCCAAAACATCTTACTGTTTATAGTACATTATGCATCTTGACTTGCAGCAAATTCTTGCATGCCTCACTACAATAAACCTTTAACAAATTGCTACAATTTACAGACCGCCATGCTATTAATGCACCGAAACCCTTTGAGCTCTTTTTAAAATAATGTGCTGTGTAAGTGCTTTGAAATAGTTCCTTTTGCTTTAGATTGCAACTAGATAGAGGCTTTAGTCATTGTGCTTAAGAGTTACGACAACTCACCAAAACACATTTTATGAAAAGTAAAGAAATAAATGTTTATGGAAATTCATGCCATTTTCATTTTATTTGACATTCTACCTTTTCTTACTTTCAGGAGGCTTCTCCAGCAGAAAATATCTCTCTGGTGGCTATTGGGATCAGCCGTTTTCTAAGCCATATTTTGAAAATTCAACCAAACGGGAGGTTACCACAACGGTTGGGCAAACTGCACATCTTCACTGTAGAGTCAGGAATTTGGGAGACCGAGCGGTAAGCGTAAGCAACAATCCAATGTTAAATAAATTTAGTTCCGTTTGATTCCATACGTATCTAATTTCTAATTAAATGTTCATTCGTTAACACTAGCTCAATTTGAGTTTTAGCTTTTGTTGGGGAAAAACAAAAATGTAAAACCAACACGCATGAGTTCATCATTATATTATGAATGAAACAACAATTTCAGAAAATAATTCTCTATTGAATTTTACTACCTGTGAACGAGTCAGAGATAAAATTTATCTAGCAAGAAAATCACGACTATTTCTATTGTTAGAATGAGCCTTATTTATTCGTTGTCCGAACCAGGAGCATGATTTATGGCAAAAATATGATCAAACTTATCCAGCAGCACAGCAACAGTGTTTTTCGAAGAAAACGACACACACAAGCCAACTGCATGAGATTCTACCATCCTCCATCAAGCAAACGCCTTTCCTTTTATCTTGGTTTTGTATCACATTTTCCCTTTTACTTTGCCCAATTCCCAGTCCCAGTTAGTGGCATGTGAAATGAAATGAAAATACCACCTGAAAGTATTTAGGTCACCAGAAGTATCAGTATAGTTACTGAACTGATATGATCAAACAATGAGGAGGCTGACTGGCATACGGCATGCATGAACTCCAACTTTATATATATTCTACCCTTCTGCTTTGTAGACGTCGTATTACCCATGCCTAACGTTAAATTTTGCTTTGAGAGTGGTCGGTTCGGCTCCTGCAAGGGTATAACATTCAAAGATTTTCACTTACAAAGCAGCTACCTTGAAAGAAAATTGCTGCAAAACTTTTGGAGAACAAGTTTTCATAAAAACATGTCCAACTACCTTTCTACGTAGCTGAGGATAAACGGTTGAGGGAGCAGTAGTGGTAGTTAGTTGTTGTAGGAAAACGTAAATTGGTAATATATGCAATATATGAAGACTTTCACCACCACTTTCACTGGTGTTTATGGCCCCATCCAACCATTTTACGTCGCCAGAGCGTATTGTAATTATGATTAAAGGTTTAATTTTACCACTGTGTCGATTTATGATCATCATCTTAGCTAATACTGCCACTATATATCAAAAATATAGTGCCAGTTTCCTTTCACATCGCCAAAAACGTGTTGAATACGGATGAAGAAAAAAGGGGAAATGCGTGGATTTATGTTGTGTGCGCCAACGATACCACTTTTGCACCAGTTTCTCTCTTGCCGGGAATATGTAATTGCATATTATAAGTATGTACAGTTTTATACCTAATTTCATTTCACGATGATAACGCACGTAGCCCCGAAACACAAACCAGCATTTTACGTTCTTCTGGTACATATCCACGTTTTGACATTAAGAAGTAATTGTGCTTCTGCACTGGGGTATAAACCTATATACGCGCGTGATATTATTAGCTATAGTTAACAGAACATGGAGAAAGTAGGCTATATTCACGTATGAAGAGTGCGGTTACGACAATGACGGAAATCATGGCGGTAGAGGAAAGGAGTGATATGCAAAACCATGAAAAGCACGACCTCTGTTTTGATGTGGTATTTAGCCCTTCTCTCTCCTGTCCTATTGCATCTCGATTCTAAAGAGGGACTATGGGTATACACAATGCCAAAATTTACTATCATTTTGTAATTTCAAGGCACATTGAATATAGCTATACACCCCTCCCACCTTATTCCCTCTGAATGAAACCAGAAAGACGTAAGCTGTTGGAGAGAGTCCTTATTCTCCTCGAGAGTTGAATTTGCAATTTTAGAAGCCATTATTTCAGTAAGATTGTTATTAGGCCAAAGTTATCTACATCGAACACAGCGAAACTAGAGAGAATGAGAGGAAGAGGAGGGCTGTACACTTCCACTTTCTGAGGTGAGCACGATGTACTATATAGGTAATATGGATTTTGTGTGGGTGCATGAATGTGGGTTTAAAGACCTTTCCATAGGGTAAGTTCACGTTTTTATAGTACCGCGACGACATAGACAATTGCATGGAAAGACTAGAGCAATCGGAGTAAAACCAGTTGAATGATTCTAATAGGAAAAGTACATTGCCGAATTATTCAATAATGTCGTAGTTGTAGGAAAAAAGGATTGTAATTTGCAGAATAATGTCATTGTATGGCATATTATGTGTGTTGTAGAAAGAATGAAAAGAGAGTAGTTGCAACAGAATCTGATTAAAATTGGACGATTAGCCATGATTATTTGAATTTAATAAGGACACAAATGCTGTAGAAACTTATATCTGCTTTGTAGTCAATGTACCTAAAGATGTGTCATTAGTTTTGTATAGGTACCAATAGCATTTAGAGCAAATAACATGCATCAACAAAGGGAGCAGAGCAGCAGGAGCGGAAACATGATTGTGAAGTGAATAAAATGGAAAGAATTTTCAATTGCTTCAACCAGAAAGAATAGCAACGATTCTCATCATGAATGTACCATTTTCTTTCTTTCTTCTTCTTCTCCTTTTTCAAGAAATCGACATGTTATGGCAAAACAGAAGGGACTTGCTTGGAATTGCTGACTATATTACAGGGTTGCTTACTTATGTCATTTGCCATTTTGCAGTTTTCTTTCTGCTCTGCTTCTACAACTCCATGTCTTTTTGGCTATGTCATAATAACAACATGAAAGGTTTTACTACCTTTTTCCATACTGGTATAATATATCGTTAAATGAAATTCAACCTCTATAACGAGCCAGTTGCCCTGCTGGGGTATAGTATAATCCGAGGCATGACACCATACGCAGCAATAGTATTCCACGACTCCATACATTAAGTACATGCTTTTCCCCGACGGAACTGCTTTCGTGTTACTTTCACAGGGCTACATATTTACTACATACATTTCTCCAGGCTTGACACACAGCTGCGTATATATGTGTGTATAAGGTTTCTCCACCGGAGAAAGTAGTAATAGTAGGCCCATTAATGGCTTTCAAGTTGTTCCGGTAATCACATATTATGCCTTCCATTTATTCTGATAGTCGTTCCTTGCAAAATCGCCGCATTTTCTTCCTGAGGCAAAAGGATTAAATAACTCCACGGATGCTCAAAGAGAAAAGAGAGATTTTAGAGGATTGAATGTTCTATTATATGTGTCGTTGAGAGAGTGTGTGCTGGAATAATGTCACTTGAAGAATGCCGTAATATCTGTATATCCACGTCTCTCTGTATGTGCACTCGTCGTAGTTTGTTCACCCTTTATGTTTAGCAAAAAAATGTAAGGAATATCATCATCATAATAATAACATTTTTTGGCTAAGATGCTTTGCCTGCGTGAGTCTGATATTTCTCCAGAGTGAGAACAAAATGCTTAGATATGCATGTATATAAAGGAGAGAATTTTGTGTATGTGTTCGCTCAACTGCTTTGCTAATACTACAATGATGATGATAATAATAATAATGCATCCTTTCATAGTCTTCCCGGGAGTGCTTAATACTTTACGCGCCGACTTCCTTCTACGAACTTCAGTCGTCTTCGTCCAGTGGTATCCGCTTTCCACCAGTTTCATTCTTCTTTTCTATCCATTTGTTTCATCCGTCAGAAAATTCAAAGAGGTAAGAAGAGAGAGAGCTGAAGTGAGAGAAAAAGAAGAAGAGGCGAAACTTTTCTCACTTCCATTGCTGCCGAAGAGACTGATTCAAACACATTATTCCCACTTCTCAACAGAGCCAAAAGAAATGTATGTTTTAGAGCCACAAAGCAGTTCAGAGTATATGACGAGAACGACGACGACGGAATGAAATTGCGATTTTTGGCATTAACAGAGTTTTAATGGGATTGAAATGGGAAAGGACGATTAGAGCAGCCGGTAGGGTAAACGAAAAAGAGAGGAAGGAGATGAGAATATTATAGTGTTCGGTTATAGCAGGTTTTCTATGATACCGATAGCACTTGGAGAGAAAAGTAGTAAAAGTACAGGAAAAATGTAGAGGATGGGCAGCTGAGCTGTGAATAAGTTTATGAAGAATTCACTCCTTTCAAAATATTCTCATTTCGTATACAACAAAGATATCTGATGAAGCATAGGTCTGTTGAAATTCTGTGTTCTTTGAGTAATCAGTAGGAAAAATGGGAGTCTAGTTTAAAGTTACATAAGGCCAGATGCACTATTAACTATTTACTTGCTTCATCTAGCTTCGATTTGACTGTAAAAAATAATGCATTGTAGTATTGCTCACTCAATTTTTTATGAAAAGAATACATAATAATAGGTATTGTGTTCATCTGACAAATTAATATTGTATGCCTAGCAAGAGAGTCGATTTAGCAAATAAAAAAATCATCAATTCACGAACCTGGATATCCACAAATTGTATAAAGCTTACCAAGGTGTTTGAATTTTTTCTAAAAACTTTCACATTGCAATGAAGAAAAGTTCACGTTGAGTGGATAAGGGCGCGTAGAATGACTTGATTTATAGGCATGCATATACATCTCTATTCAGGCTTTACTGTTTCTCTTTTAGTCAAACATCTCTTTTTTCTCTTCTTTGTCATGATTTTCAGAGTAGGTAGTTGGCTCAGCCAATTCATTGAGTAGTTTTAAGTAAACCACGTTCATTATATGCGTGCCCTTGCTTTTTGCCAGAAAAACTTTTTTATGAATACTTTTTATGCCCTTTTGGTGCATTAATTCTCTTTTTGATACAAAAACTACGTTTCTACTCGTAATGATTCATAGACTGCAATAGAGGGTAAAATTCAAATGAAATAAGAAACTACAGTGAACTTCAGTGGAAAAAAAGTCGGTTAAAGATAAAGAGTGACAGGAGATTTCCAAAGATTTCAACTGCAATCCATCATTCTTTGGGAAAGAAAGAGAAATAAAAAAGAAGAAAATGTTGAAGAGGGCGTAATAAGAGAAAAAGTGCTCCTTAGTTCATGGATCTCAGTATATCCTGTTGTTTCATCGTCTATTTAAAGATTTCGTCGTTTACACTAGCTAATATTAGTTTTTCAAGAGTATGCCTGGATAAGTAGTGTTATTAGTGGTAAAAGAGTGGGGGACGCAAGAAAGAAGTGCTTCTTCAGCAAGAAGTACTACTCAAGAGTTCATTTTTCCATTTTCATTACGTCACATTACACTGTGCTCAACTGCACACCATCCATACTAAAAAAAACCAAACATATTTATGCTTTTATAAAATATTTGTATTCATGTCCTGTTTGGAGATCAAGGGCTCTTCCCGGTTGACCATTGACCTTGATGTCTGTAGTTTTGAATGAATAAAGAACATTTAGCGAAATAAGTAGTAAAGCGAGAATAATAAAAAGCCTTGCAAGCGGCATACTAAGGGCACGGAAGATTAAAATTGATAATATTTTAAAATACCTAAGTAGTTAACAACTAACTAAGTTCATCTCTTGTACATATCTCTCATTGAAATTTTAGTTAAACACTAATTAACAAATAATCTCTGTGTTCTGTGTGTAGAATGTAACAAAGTCACAGCTTCATTTTATTATTTCCCTAAAATTTTACAGCCATCCACACGCAGGTACATCTTAACAAATAAAGAAACACAACACAATAGTGGCATTTCCATTTTCTCCACTGCTTTCCAAACATGACAGCAAGCAAAGCACCTGATAATTCCAGAGGAATTTATCTTTTCTTGAACAAGCGGCAACACAATATCAAGTCATATTTACTACATTTTTATCGAATAACATATGGGAATATTTGAGTGCACTTTTCCAGCTCTAAGGCAAATCTAGGTGGCTTCTTTCATTTCATTGAGAAGCTCGAAATTTAGGAAACCAGGTTCTCCGCTTCTTACACTTAGGTTACACGCTGCATGTACTACATGACCATGAGTCTTCTATTTTTCTTCTTGTTAAGGGAGAACACCACATCCTTCATGGTGGTGAACTTAAAAAGCATTTGAACCATGGTATGTTGAAAGTAATAAAATTATTAAACTAGACTAGGAACTTGGTCTGTCATACCTGTCAGCAAACTTAAAATTTATGGCTAGTCAAAATCTGTTGAAAGTTTTCTCCACAAACTGTATACTGCAGACTTTCACTTTGGATATCCGAGGAGAAAAGGAGAAAGGAGAGGAAAGAAGGAAAGGAATTCCTTCAACAGATGATGATGTACGTGCCAGTTTTCTACAGACACTAGGCAAAGTACATAATATTGTTTTGTAACGTTAACTAAATACACAATATGTAGCAAAAGAATCTACTGCAGCTTGTCTGGTTCATTCATCCATATTAGAAATTTTCGACAATCGAGTACCAAGTACCACTACTTATGTCTTCCTCTCCTTCGAAGACGAAAATGTTGAGTCGACTGAGATGCTCATAAAAATTGGAAAATAGATGAAGGTGAACATTAAATACACACATGACAAAGTATCCTGTGTGCCTACACTCCTTCGAAGAAATAAATACCAGCAAGAATTAAAGTTTAAGGGTGTGTATGTAGTAGTGTGTCTGCTGAGCAGAGAGAAAGGTACAGAGAAAAGCTGACTTGCACGTCAGACTTGGTTAGTGTGGTTCTCTTTCATGTGCCGCACCAATGGATCCCATAATCGAATAACTCTACGGTGCGATGGCTGGGGAAGAAGTGAGTTGTGAGTGAGTGACTTTTTATCTAAAACTTGGTCTCCTTTTCGTATAAGATCACGGTTTTATAAGTATATAAAGAGAGAAAGTTTTTTTACCCTTTGAGTTTTAGTAAGTGGGAAGTCACTCAAATAGCGTAACTATAAATATAACCGGAATTGAGTTCAAAGAACTATACAACTCAATAAGAAAAGTTGTTAATTTGGTACAATATATTATATTGATTGATCACGCTTCAAATTAATTAACTGTTTCAACTTTGTTTATCGTTTTCTATAGGTTTCGTGGATTCGAAAGAGAGACTTGCACATACTTACCGTTGGGATTTTGACTTACACGAGTGATCAGAGATTCCAGTCCCTTCATTCCGATGGGACAGACGAGTGGACGCTAAAGGTCGGCTCGCCACAGATGAGAGACTCAGGAACATATGAATGTCAAGTGAGTGCTAATATTAAGAACAAAGTTGACCCAGAAATCATAACCAATTTTATATGTAGAACTAGAAATGTAGCATTGTCGATATTTAATGAGAATATATATGTTCATTTCGTTTTCACAGGTTAGCACCGAGCCGAAAATTAGCATAGCGTTCCAGCTCAACGTTGTCGGTAAGCAATTCAATCGAAAACAAAAGAGCAATTGTATATATGTTGGTAAATGGCACCAACCATGTAGTAGCTTGTCATTATATAAACCAAGGCTAACGAGTTAAATATCACTGCCAAATATTAGCTTTTAGGACCTGACGTGATGAATCACAAAAGGTATGAAGGTATTTTCCAGTTCACGTTTTGTTCGTGATTATTCAGAGAGAAGTAACCTTTTCTTTCCTTTACTCTGTCACATCTCTTAATCTTAAAAATTAAAGAAGGGAAAGAAAAATTATTTGAGAAATATACTTCATTAATTTTATAATAAAGTTGGTGCCCACAAATCTATATCAGAATAATATGCTTTATACCTACAAGCTAGGGGTAAAAGTTAAACTGAAGATATTTCTTCTTTACTAACGACTTTGACGATTGAAAGGGTTTTTAATGGAACTTATTATTCATAAAGTTCTCTGATGGATAATGGGTATGATATGATTTCCAAAACTTTGCATAAATGTTATTTGTTGGCTGTTTAATGACCAAGGACCGTTTCAAAGTCAAGTAGTATAGGAATTATCAAAGTTGTGCCTACAGTTTATCCATCAATTATCATCATATCTTATTTTATGGAAGGTATATTGGATTAGGGCAAAGTAGTCTGTAATCTCTATTTGTAGCACAATCAGTAACTCCAAATAAAAGTTATACCTTCATAGGTAAACACACATTTGTTCATTATATGCTCAATTAAATGCTGTGAAATCGTGTGCAATTCAGGATTTAAGGGAC
>JAQIXW010003410.1:0-13237 GCA_034700685.1 Willowsia buskii | reverse complement strand
AGCTTAAATCGCTGAGATTTCTTGTCCCATGTGTAGGACATGGCTCCTCCCAAGTCGAAGACTCTGCGACATCGGAGAACTAATTTAAGAAATCCGTTTTTTCCTCCAGAAAGCATTCTTTCAAATTTATATAGCAAATCGCTACTTTAAGATGGAATAGAGAGTGAAGAAAAAACTACCTTTCTTACTGACCGGCTCTTTCCCGACTGTCAAATTCTCCTTGACTTTTCATATTAAATCATATTCTTCACATTCCTTTCTTCTCCGAAAGCGGCATAGGGCAATAGTTTATTTATAAAATAATTACGTGCTGATAGTTAAAAACGGCGTTGCGAGGTACTGTGTAGAAAGTCATACTCGTTCCTATCATACCATTAATTATTTATGTAAGTTCATATCAGTAGCATGACAAAAGGATATTTAGCCTATGACTATAAAAAGAGATGGAGAAAAGAAGACGAATCATTTTTAATTTTTAATTTAAGTAGCTCATATCCAGTTAAAGCTAGTTACTGGATGGTAGCTTTAAAAGAATGTATATACACAGTATGCAGATAGCTACATACCGACAACCGAGAAGAATTCTTATGATTATTTTATCACTTTTCATTACATAAAAAAGCTTTTAAGAGCGTAATCTTCGATCAAAATTATTTAAAAGATAGATCCATGCTATGTTAGACTTATACAGCTCTCATGGGCCGACATGTGACATGCGAGAATATAGAATTAAGTCAAAAGCCAGTGTTATATGTGGTATTTAAGCATGATTCCAGCTATCATCATCTCCTCAAATATTTATTCCTACCACCTCCGCACATTAAGTTACTTGCTAAGTGAATGCTATATAATGCTTTATAAGGCATTTTAAAAGGGTAAACGATAATTTACTATTCCAAATATTGAATATGTGAGAACTTTTAAGAATACAGCTAAGTAGAGAAGCATTTAAGTATGTCAGCATTGTTCTAATGTCTAATTATCCTGCTCATTACATAATTGCATTTTTAAAGGCATTTAAAGCATGGAGTCATTTTAGAAAATATATATTTCATTTTTAAAGTGGGTGTCAGTTGGGAAACATACAGAAGCTTTTTTGCTAAATTCACCTTAACATATTATGTCAGTGATAATAAAGAGAAGAAATTTAACATTTTCAGTTGTGTCATAAACACTTTATCGACATATTACATTTACATTAGCAATATCTATTATAATATTATGGAGGCTTAGCATCGTTGCGTGATAATGAGTAGGAGGTAGATTTGCGCAATCGGTATGTGGCATTTGCTTACATAAATTATAATAAAAGGAGATATGATAATAAAAACGTAGGATGGAAAAAGACGAATATACTCATACGTTCAATTAAACATACGTGTTCTCCCAAAGCCGCCTACTCGTTTTATAACTCTCCAATCCGTCCATAATTTTTTTAATTTCGGCTGGCAAAGCTATGTGGACTATTACACACTGAAAATTACCGTAATGACTATAAGGCAATTTAACATTAAAATGCTTCTTACAGCCAAATACTGGATTGAGATTGCTAAAAAAATTATACGCTGTGGCTTTAGACCTATGTGACTAGTGGATTGAGTATTATGGCTGCATTCGACAAAATCAATGTGCGATGAAGTCAGAAGTCCATGTTGTACTTTATTTTTAACAATTATCAGTCAATTTTTTCAATTTCAAGTCAAAAATGATAATGACGTATTATCATATACCTATTTATTTCTGCTACCTTCATACACGCTAGGTTTCCTCTGTCTAAATTTTTGCAAATTAATTTTTGATTAGGCATTTTAAATTACGCAAAAATAGTTCGCATGTTGAGCTGTTGCAAAGTCGCTAGCTTAAGTATAAGCTTTTCAAAAGTTAGAAAAACGTGTAACAGTTTTGCGTCTTTTGTAGCATTTATTTTCTGTTGGACAACATAAGCTTTACTCCAAACATTTTTTATTTAGGATTGAGTAATGACTGAGAAAACTAAGCTTTCCAGAATTACATGGAAATGCGTTATGTTGACGATAATTTAGAAAAGCAACGGAACGTTGAAAGTAATCAATCTTTATATTTTATTTATACAGTTTATAATTTTTGAAGCGGTATTTCATGCGATCATGAGGCATTATAATTTTTGAAGGCAAATCCATTCCTGTAACGGATATCCATTATAGAATATTAACCAATGAGGACTGTTTCCATGATAATAAATTATAAAAAACATATTGGTCACTATCCATATGCCTTTAGGAAGTGGAAACGAAAGCCCAACTCAAGTAAAAAAGCCAATGGCGACATTTTGAAATCACAAGATTTTACACTTTTTTGAAATATTTGAAGGGGCTCTGCATTCTAATTTCTAGTTCGTATGGATTTTCTTATTTTAAGAATGCAATTCACGAAGATAATTACTGTTGCTGAACTGCGAAAAATGTGGGGAATTCATGATTCACGAAATCTTGAGTCAATAAAATGATCCACTATGAATCCACAAAGAATAAGATAAAATGTAGCAGAAATACTTTGTTGAAAATTTCTGAAACATTCCAAGTGGTCTTTTTAGCGTTTTAATGCAAGCTGTTGAAAATAGAGTAAAAAATTGGTTGAAGCTATGTAAAATATTTGGCTGTCGTGTATCGTGTGGATTTATATGTCATGTGTTATACAGTCAGCAATGAAACATTGCTAAACAAGCTATTATTTTATTGCCCTGCTGCTGATATTTCGTGAGCATATCTGAAATATAACCATTAAAAGTTACACTGTAAGGTAAAAGTATCTAGGAAATTTTGATGCTGATTGCTGGCGTAACCGATTACTGGCATTGTACCCGTAAAATCCTTTCCCCGTATGGATATATAAGTGTATTATCGAATATGATAGGCAACCATGAAAAAATGAAAAATTTATGGTCAAGTGTCACGATTTTAACTTTCTTATTTTGTCTCCATCTGGGAATTCAAGGTTGCACATGGGAATAATTTATTTAATTGGAATTGCTCAAATTCGTCGAAAAGAGACAGCTAGCTTAGAATATTTAAATTTTTTATAGTTGATATTATGCCGATTCTATTAGGACTGGGTATTTAGTATGTAATTATATTTAAAGTGCCGGGGGATAAGGAGAAAAACTGTCTACTGAACTGAAAAACGGTTTACTGCCTTTATTTTCTTAATAGGAATATGCTGTGCTTTTTCCATTTGATATAAGGCGAGATCATTTTGTTCGAAATTTTAGTAACTAGATGGGGAATAAGAGAAAATATAGGCAGGACACAAATTCCCATTAATATTGTAACAGTTAATATCAAGATAAGTGTCTAAATGTAGTTGAATTGTCCAAACAAATTTACTATGGTTACATATTTTTGTCTAAACAGAAAATTATTCACAGGGTCTTGTTTCTACATACGTATGGACTATCAGATTAGTTGCCCCGACTTTGATAACACTTATCTCAAAGACAACGGCCTCAATTAAGCTGATCTGCATATCCTCTTGTAGATAGGGCTTTTGAAGTTTAGGGCTTTCGAATGACGGGTTGCCCTTAGCAGCAGGCATTTACTGTGCAGCGCCAGAGCTGGTAACATCAGCGATCATGTTTTTCACAAATCAAGATTTATTCATGCGCAAGTGACACTACATTTTTCTTTCATTTCTTTCTCTTTAATTAAAAAGAAACTTTAAAAAAAATGGTGTGAGTTAAGTGTCAGACCAATAAACTATTCGTCCATGATGTTGGCGATATCTTAGTGGTAATCCATCACTTTATGACAGGCCTGATTCTGGATGACATGTAAGTGTGACTGCATTTGCAAGATTATGATCCATGTTTATTAGAACTGGTTGGGCGTTTTGTTGTCGGAGTTTTTCTACAAGGGTGCTACATAGACCGGACAACCCTATTCTGACATCCAAAGTAAGCTAAATGAAGCTTACATTGAGAAACGTGACCATGAAAAATGAGATGATGGAGTTTTCTCATTTTATGAAAATGCGCCCTGCTACATTGTTACATGTTCTCCCAAAGCTAACTACTCGTATTATAACTTTATGTCCGTCCATAATTTTTTTAAATTCCGGCTGGCAAGGCTACGCGAACTATTACACATTGAAAATTATCGTAATGACTACATAGCAATTTAACATCAAAATGCTTCTTACAGCCAAAAGTTAGATTGGGATTGTAAAAAAATTTATATCCAGCGGCTTTACACCTACGTGACAAGTGAACTTTGTGTTATGGCAGCATATGACAGAATAAATGTACGACTATGTCGGAAGTCGATGTTATGAATTTTTAATTTGAATTCCCATTTCGAGTTGTAGATGATGATGATGACTTATGGTCATATATTTATTAGAGCCTTGTGCACCCACACACATATGTCAAACATTCTCACATTTGCTAGTTAATCTTTGAGTAGGCATTTTACATTGTGCAAAAGTATATATACATATAATATAGGAGAATAGGAGTTGATACAGTGACACTAGTTTAAGTATTTGCTTCAAGACAGTTAAAAAATAAAGCTTAACACGCAGTCTATAATAGCATTAGTTTTGTGTTGGACAGCATAATATTTGGAATTTCAAGCATTTCATACTAAGAAATGCGCATTGACTGAGAAAGTTGAAACCAAACCTGTATTTGAATTATTTGTGTTGATGGTAATGTCGGAAATGTATTTTCGGGACGTTGAAAGCAAAGAAGTTTTATATTTTTGTACTTAAATAGATTTTGGATGCATTATTTTTTAAACAAGCCAAACTTTTCATGGCCATAAACTCCATGTTATGGCCAAAGGGCAGCAGTGACGATATAATCTGTGTAAACAGAGAGTCCCGACAAAGGAAAATCCCTGTTGCAAGCACAAGGTCCTATCATCATCACCAATGGTTTCATCTGAATCACTTGTCTTTTCCTAATTCTTTTCTTCACCAGTAAACAGCTTATTGCCATCTTTCCTGTCCAATTCATTGACCGACTCTCCATTTTCTTCAAAGCATCCATAAAATCCACGCTATCACTATGTACCCTCGACAGAGCGTGATAAGTGTGCATTATTCTTGAAATAGAAAACTACAAACAACCTCATTTAATTCAAAACATATAAGCTATAAATTTTGACAAATTTGTAATACAAAAGATTTCTTACCAAAACGTCCAAAAAAAGGGCTTCACAATCGTTCCAACCTGCACCAGATTTGAGGATTTGAAAGATGAAAAATGCTTCGATGAATTGTTGAGTTCCAATAAGTAAATAAAATGCTAACTGCATCCCTCCAAGTATATTAGTAATTCCATCGCGAACACAAAATTCTAAATTTCTGTAGACCATCAATATTTCTTGAATTCGGTCTGGACTGTTGCAGATTTGAAGCTCTTCTTTCAAGCAGATCACAGCCGTTTCTAAGTGATAAGCTATCACACTTGGAATACTGAACATTGACGACCAATATAAAAGAAATAAAAAGACATGAGCCGTTACAAATATCCAATAGAGAATATACACCACTGAAGATTGTTTCCATGGTAATAAATCATACAAAGCGTATGGATCCGTATCCATACTTTTAAGAAGCGGAAACGACAACCCAACACAAGTGAAAATGTCAAAGGCCACATTATGAAACCACAAGATTTTACACTTTTTTGATAGTTTATTTCCAACTTCTTTATTTATGCTAAGGCGTCGATTATATTCAAGAAAAATTACTTCCAAAATATTCACAAGCCTTTGAAAGCACAGTTTTAAATGTTTGTTGAAAAATAATATGTCGTAAATGAAAACCTCTGACAAAGCCATTGGATACAACAAGATTCCAAATATATTCATTATGTCAACTGGCTCTCCATTCTGGTGGCTGGTTAGTATGGATTTTCTTATTCCAAGAAGATGATTCAAAATTATGAGAAATGTTGTTGAGCGAAGAAAAATGTAGGGAATCCATGATCCCCGAATTTTTGAAGCAATGAAATGATCCACTGGACAGAATCCGGTATAATAATAGTATGAAAAAATGTAGTAGAAATATTTTGCTGAAAGTTTTTGAGACATTTCGTATAAGTGTTTTAGTGCTTTATTCTAAACTGTTGAAAAGAGAATGAAAGACTGAACTTAAAATATTTGGTTGTTTGCGCAACCAGTATATTCTGTAGGCATGGCTATGATACAACAGTTAAATATTCATGCTGTTAGGTAAACGTTTTCTAGAATTTCTAAGTTGATCGCTTTAAGACAGACGCTTCTCGCTATCTCATTTTTATTCGTCGGAGTGTCAGCATAGAAGTCTAGAAAAGACTGAAATATGTATACTAAAACTGAGAGCTGAAGACAACTTTTAAATAAATAAATAAGTCTCGACTAAAAGCTTGAATTGCAAAGTGGATTGTTTTGTTTTCTGAGAACTTTCTTTTCTGGATTTCTATAGAAGCTTTTCTGCAGCTAATACATGTAAAAATGGAAAATCGCCGAAAGCGATAGAACACCTTTACGTCGCATAAATATTGAAAGGAGCGTAAAATAAATAAAAATTCCTATAAAATACTGTTATAACATGAGTCACATTTACTCTCCTGTCCATAAAATATTTAATTGCGGCTGGCAAAGCTATGCTGACTGCTATGTTCATACCGAAAATTATCGTAATGACTATATGACAATTTAACATGAAAATGCTTCTTACAGCAAAAAGTTGGATTGGGATTGTTAAAAAAATTATATCCAGTGGCTTTACACCTACGTGACAAGCGGACTTTGTCTTAAGACAGAATATGACAAAATGAATGTACGACGAAGTCAGAAGTCGATATTACTTTATTTTTAATTTGAATTCCCATTTCGAGTAGAAGATGATTATGACTCATGGTCGATAAATGCAATTTACAGTGTTCACAAATTATTCGCATGTCACACCTCCACAATTTAATTTTTGCTGTAGAGTAAAACATTTCATTTGCGAAGAATATAAAACACGGATTACATTTCAAATAATAGCCAGATATTCATTTAGCTTAATGTACATTATAGCATCAAATTTTAAATTTAAGAATATTGAGGTTTAATCTTACAATTGTTTTTAGCAATGTACGTCTTTTTTATGGAATTCTCGTTTAAATTCTGGATTTATTCAAAATCTTAATACCCCATTTAGCATTCAGAATCGGACTTCAGATTGTGAGGAATTTCTGTACCGTTTAAAGGCCCATCAAAATTATTTATTCTCTCAACATTTGCCTCATCGTATGCAAGCAAACGAATGATCGTGTATTTACTTTTACGTGAGTTGCGATTGCTGCGAACAAGCACAATTTGTTCCACTTTCAACCAACCAGCAGGAGCAGGCCGACGACGAAACTTTTGAGACGAACAGTTAGTTGACTTTTATGAGTTGAAAATTCGTTGGTAGTTAATTTTTAATCAAGGAATCAATTTTGTGATTGGGTATCTCCAGGTCCAGTCAGAAGGCACTGAAGGCAGAGGGCAGAGATAAGATAAGTGTTTGGTTTTAACATTTCAAGAAAGAAGGTAAATGATCACGGATAAAATCTGGAACGACTTCATGCATTAATCTCGTGCACTACTTCGTTCACTGGTGTCGAATGAGCAGTTTTAATTTTAGGGTTTTAGTTTTTAATTACAAATTTCAACGACTAATTATTTCATAAAACTTTATTTTCTACTTTCTAGGTCCCATCACAGACACCTGACTGAACGCAGAACAACGCCTCTTTGAAATCCGCAACTGTAAAATCCAGAATACGCCATTGTTATCTTCGGACAACTTAGCTTAGCAAACAGTAACCATGGGCGTGGGGTCACTGTACCAGGAGTGCCTTCAGCTTGGGATACCTGTTGACTTCGCCAATCTTACAAGAGAAAGTGAGGGATTGACTGGCGACCAAGTTCTAGAACTCTGTCTGGAGAAGCTCCTCCACACCAAGAAACTGGAGATGACAGAAGAACGCCGCACTACAGAGGTTCTGGATCTTCAAAAACAGTTGGAACAGCTGTCCAAGAAGTTGGAGGAGAAGGAGGACAAGATCACCTCTCAGAATGATGAAATCAAAACTCTGAAGGAGGAGATTCAGAAAATCAGGAAGGATTCAGGAGTACCCCGACTTGAAGAGGAGAGAAGTGAGGCAGAGGGTGAAAGTTACGACACTTTTGACTGGGGTAAAGGTCAAATTGCTCTACCTCGCGGAAGCCACCGGGTTGAGGATGATGGAGAAGATCTACCTCAACAAAATGGATTGACATTGAAGGAATCCGAGTATGTAATTATTTGGTTAAAATTTCAAATAATAAGATAATTCACAAAAAAACTTGTGCAGTTGACAGTGATATATATATATATATATTTTTTATAGAGCCCAAAAACAGTGTGAAGGTCAGGTCATCGTCAACCGACCAGCTTCTACTTCCGGTACTGTTGAGAGAAACATTCATCCTCCGTTCCTGCGACTTTCCCGCATCGACCATGTGACTGGGAATCGAAATGCGAATGAAGACATTGAAATTTCTGAGATTTCAGAAGATGACGAGAAGAACGAGGACGAACGGTATGACCAACTCTTAATTACTTCAGTTTTCAGTGATTAATTTAAAATAATTGATTATAACAATCATTTAAATAGCATTTAATTTTGGAATTCCCAGTTCTCCCGAATCTGATGGCATCCAAATTCCTGGAAGTCAACGAAATTCAGCTCAGCCCCTTCCTCCACGTCGAAGACCAGCCCACCTCTCTAACATCAGAAGTGACATCTCATCCCCACCAGCATCCCAAAACATCTGCGAACAACCCGGAAGTTCACGTGTTCCGAAGACCACTTCCAGAAAATTGATTTCTTGCAAACGGTGCCCGAAAGTTTACAAACATCAACGAGCATTACAAATGCATATTTTCTCTGTCCATTCCAAGGATCCTGGAGTATTTAAATGTGAGCGATGCCGGTCTGGATATTTTTCCATGACTGAGTTAAGGCTCCACAATGATCGATGTGACCCCAGCCAAAGCTGGTCTTGTTCGTGGTGCTCTGTCGTGTTCAAATCCAAGCCTTTGCTTTATCATCATCAACGAATGCATGTTGGAGAAAACGGGGAGTTCGAAGAGGCGAGGTGCGACATATGTCAAAAAACATTTGGAAACGTTTATGCTCTACGGGATCATAAAAAACAAAAGCATTCTCAAGCAAAAAAATGTCTTCCAAAAAATTAAATAATTCAAAATGTTTGTTCAGAAATTAATTAATTATGTTTTGTCATAGGTTTGAACATCCTCGGATCTAAAATTGATTAAGAATTTATAATGAAATTGTTTTATAGCTGTTAAGCTGTTTAATGAATTTGTAAAATATGGAAATTAATATTTACAGAAAATTAATTATTCGCAAGTTGTTTTGGGAGAAGTTTTAGAAAAGTCGTTCTTTCACTTTGTATATGAAAAATACAAATAATTAAATGTTTAATTTTAGGATATTCTTGATTGACCTGCTACGGTTCAAGTTAATTAAAACTTTGTTAAAAGTAAAATCATCTAAAGTAATATATGGTTTTGTAGTTGGCAGAAATAAAAAAATCAAATAATGAGCTTAAGTAATTTTTAAGCACTTTAAGCTCTTGTCTCAAATTTTCAAATGTTTGCTTTAATATTACATAAATTAACCTAAAATAAAATGTACATGGGTTCAACAGGTGATGCATAAATAAAATATTAACTACATTCTTGTTAAAAATCTTGGAGTTTAACTTCTTTAATTCATACCAGCAGCGAGTCTACTATTTTGTTAACACAAAACCTTTGAAATAACAGTGTTTTTAAAAATTTTTTTATTAATGTAAGTGTTTGTATTTATCTATACCAATAACATGTAAATGCATACAAAAGTTTTGCTATATTCTTATAAATATCATAATGCAGAAGTTTATCTATTTCTTTTCCATCTATAATTCTAAATCTATAATTCGGTCAACACAAAACGACTGAAACACCAGCGGCGTCTTCTTATCAATAAAATTTGACAAGCCAAACTGTATTTTCAGCAACGGCAACGATCTAAAATATCAGAGCATATAAGGCCGGTGTTCACACGCTAAATCCCTGGTGAACGCTTTATTATTTTGAGCAGATTTTACAGAATCCCCATGCACATCCCCAGCAAATCCATACATAACTATGATAACTCCAATCGCTTCAATTACCAAAAATGCCAAAAAAAAGAGTTGAGCAGGCAGCGACACAGCAGCTTTAGATGACCAAATTACATTAAGATTTACAGCTGAGCAAATTTCAATCAAGCCTACATTGAAAATAATGAAGAACCAGAATGTTCGAAGGTTGTGGTTGCACAATTCCGCGATGATTTGCAAACTTCGGTATGAATTCACAATATTTACTAATTTTTCTTCGACATTTTAGCAACCGCTTCCAGTCTTCTAAAATAGTATCATAAAAAAATTTCATAAAAAGAAAAAAAAACTTTTATTCAATATAAAAAACTAGGAATGGGCTAGAAATTTAGTATGTACATCATAATTTTCAGGCTTTACAATTGAAATTTAGCACACGAGTTAAAAAAAGAAGAAATTATATAAAAATTTATAAAGGAAAACTAGAAAATTGGACAATTTTTGTTTTACGAATACCGTCCTTACAGAAATAAATTGACAGGAGTATCAAAAAGCAGGTTAGCTAAACTATTTAAAGATTTTAGGTGGTATTTAATGCGTGACACGCCAAAACTATTTGCAGTAAAATTTATCAATTCGTGTTCGAACATGCCATGTCAGAGAATCATATTCGAGATTCGTAAAAATCCTTTTGTTTGAAATAATGAATTTTGAAATTATTAAAAAGGTGTCAAGAAACTTATAATTGTTATGACTTAATACTCCCGTGTGTAAGTTGTATCAAAAATTTGTTTGAAACTTTCAAAATATAACTAAAAGCTTTACTTTCTTTAGAAAACTAACTTGTTAATATAACTTGCGTTAGAAATACTATGTGCGTTTAAGATTTATAATTATATTATTAAGTTTTTAAGGATAGTGATTTGAAAGTTACAGACACCCACAGGTAAATGCTAACCTTTATACCTTTACGGAAATAGAGCTTTATACACGAACTTTCATTTTAATTTTTTACTTAAAACTGTTACTGTTTTTCCTTTTTTATAGGCTACAAAGTGACAATTACTTGTAAACAAATTTGCAACACGTTTGTATGCTATGCTAAGTGTTATGTCTCTTTTTAAAAATTTCTTTGTCTCGCTTGGTCATATAAATTGTTATTTCAGCCGAACATTTTATCCTGTATGTTACGTCAGCAGCCACGTAATACATGTACTTTTCAATAAAGTAATCAGTAATCATGTTGCTGAGCGAAAATTGAAGCAACTCTACCTTTCGTTGTAGTTTCGGGAAAACCATTTACTCTGCTTGTAATACTGGTATCTACAAAACATGCATTTTAGTGAGTGAAGCTAATGGCGCATTCTAAGTCATACTTGTAGGCATAGTTGTAGTTACGTAACCTCTCTCATCGATAGAGGTAGGAATATCCAATAAGCTTCTCAGAAGACAAGTGTTTCGTAACTTTTGTTTTGCAACGACGACACTTTGTTATATAACTAAAAACTACCCTGATATTTTACGTAGATTTTCAAAACTATCAAAAGCAATCGAATCTTAAATGGATAAATGGTTTAGAGTACAAAGAAAATGCCTCGTCTCTATGAACATTTTCGGAATTTGGTGAACTAAGTTAGTGTAAAATTATGTAACGAAAACTAATTCCGGGTGTAAAATATTGCTGCTAAAACTACTGACTAAAGCAAAGTATTTGATCAATGCGACCGTTTGCTTGTACTTGCAAAAATAGCAGTAAATATGTTCCCATTAAGTTGAGAATGCCTGTGACGACCAACTTTTCTTTTAATTAAAAACAGTGTTTCCACTTTGTAACCATTACACGAGGTTGTAGTTATAAGGTTACGCATGATGAAATTGAATTTTATTTTCTATTCTTTTTGAGATTTTTTTATTGTCAGGACCGACATTGAAGTTCTTAAAACCTCCACGTTCACTCAAATTTAATCAGCTAATGCTATACGCCTACTTTTCCTCTTTTGAATGTATATACTTCACTATTAGGACACAGGCTAGTGATCTGAATATTCATAAAACAACTTTCATGTAGACACTGAATGTTGCGATTAAATGTTGCGATTACATGCATATTGTACTCAACACTTTTTGTCAAGCTACAAAAATTTAACAAAATATTACATGTGTTATATCCCAGTAAACCAAGAGTTTTTGAACAAATATATAACAAATATCAGAAAATGTTTGTAAAGAATGTAAAACCCTGCCATCAAAGAATTTTTGATTCTAAATAATTTAGACGCCTTAGCAGAACAAAATATTTGCATTTTTTTATAATATACGTGGGAGTCCAAATACTTTGATAACCTATATTGACTAGTTTCCACTAACATCAAAATGAAAACATTATTCTTGATCACTCTTGTGTACCTTAGTTCGTTTGCAATATCCTTACCAGATACTGAAAAGCCGTGTACCAATCCATTGGTTGGAGCCTTTCTGAAAAAAGTATTCGAGGAAATCGATCTTCAACCCACAGTGCACGAAATATTCTTTCTCTCTTTGAACATTGAGCAATGTCAATTCTCCAAGAATTCCAGATATTTGATTTACAACAATTTCTCAGGAATGGGGATCCATGGCGTAGAGTACAAATTTGCATTTCTTCACAAGCAACCTTCTCATCTTATAATATCCGCTTTCCCAAATCACACGACACCTGAAGCAGGGTATCTCCTATGGTATCCATTTCAACAGTTTGTAATGCATCCATCCACTCTCTTTCTTTTCGTCAGCACGAACACCTCACTTTCTGCGGATCTACGCAAAATCGAAAATATGGATCCAGTAAATTATAACGCCCCCGCACTTAAAGTGATAGTGCATCCAATTTTGCAAGAAGGAATGGAGTTCTTGCTTTACGAGACTTTTTGTAATGGCTACTGTCTGCAGCAAGAAAATTCCGGCGTAGCAAATGACGATCTTATTAACAAACTGCTGAAACCAAAAGTGTTTCACAAATCTTTGACTTCGCAAGCAAACCAGAGAAAGGTTGATGCTTTGGTGGATGTGTTGTTCATTTGGTATTTAGATGTCTACGGGAACGACACTGGTGC
>JAQIXW010003409.1:0-13239 GCA_034700685.1 Willowsia buskii | reverse complement strand
CAACAAGCTCTGAGAAATGGTTGATGATATCGTTTACTTATCGTTTTCAAATGTTACCAACAGTTGCTTCTTTGGGTGCTTACCCTTCTCGTTTTGTTTTCATTCAACGCTACCATTTTACAACGTGATCATATCATATCGGTTTGACACTATTGATAGGGATTTGGATATGATTCAAAGCAGTGGTATCGAGCACCTGTATTGCGTAAATGAACTTTTCAATTTTTTGTGACAATAAGTACGAAAGGAAGGTGAGGCTAAACATGCGATTATATAAGTGAAGTGTGGTTATTGAATTTTGAAAGAAAGAAACTATTTCGACTTAAACTATGAAACTATAACTATAAAACTATAAAACCAGTGACTTCACTTAATTTGACTAAAATTAAGTAGCTAAGACATAAAGTGTAAGTGAAGTACTACGTGCCAATTAATATTCCTAACGTGAGTGATTTTAACATCTGTGAAAAAAGGTTTACAAAGCTAACTAAAGCTAAAGCTAAGTTTGAATATGCCCAATGTATAACAATCACTAGTATAAGAGACCCCTTTCGTAACCCAACCATATATAAAATTTAGTAGCATAAAAACTCTTAAAGAAGCGCAATAATTTGAAGACTATCCGATTTTGGGATTTTACACTATATTCTAAAGCATCTTCAATCTTTAAACCTGATAGCGTGATGCAGTTACTTGAGTTAGAGGCTTTCATTAGTAGTTACAGACAATTATAGTATACAAAGTTACAAAGCTAAGGTGCAAGTGAATTTCTCAAAAGTATACTGAAAGTGTTAGCTTGTGTTAAGTTTAAGATAACTAAAAGTTCATATTTAGCTTTATACCAATACCTATATATTAAACGTGAATCTAAATTTAATTTACCTTCTTGTATCAGCGCAGTTACTTTTCGGTGCAATTTTTTACTCATAAAAACCATAGCCTAAATTAACAATTTAAAAAATGGAATCCTGGCAGAAAAAGTATATATTTGACAACTTTACTAAGGTTGTGGAGAACACAATTTGTACAACCCAGCTGCTGACAGAACTGATAGCAAGAAGCGTGTTAAGCCTAGAAGATGTGGATGACATAGTAAGTAAATTTTATTTCCAGATAAATTTGCCTGTACACAAGTAAAATGCAAATTTTCATAAAAAAAGCTTTGATATTTCTGTTTCTACATTTAGAGGGAAATTTATGTGCATAAATAACGCTTAAATTGGTTCCATTATACATTATCATATACGTGCTGGCGCCAGCTCGTATCGTTTTTTTCACACACTACAGAAAAATCTCGCATAAGTGTCAAATATAATGTTTAAAGTTATCAATTTATTTTTGATGTGACGAAGGATGTAACAGAAAAGTACGTGTAAACTGATTGTGCAGCATTGATTGACATGACTATCGTCATTGAATTTTACGTGGACTGACATTTATTTTGTGTTGTAATCTACTCTGAATTTTGGCATTGAATCCAAAAAATTTACGTAAGATAGAACAAACATGTGCATAAAATGGCATTAATGCATCTACGTAAATGTTATATTCAATAAAAACATTAGGTTGACTTCCAGATGATCATTTTATGTCCATAATACAAAAGTTTGTATGACTGCAAGGCGACAATCGTAAATAATGTATTTATCTGGGGTACAACAACATTCGTACTGCCGTTGTACTAGAGAAATATTTTCCCCTAAAACGTATCAGAATTTTAATGTTGTAGTTATCTTGTTCTATAAAATCCAGCAAATTGTATTGGCAAATCTTCTTTATCGTAGCATTCTTGGTGAGAGACTACTCGTTTTTTGAGTAACTATCTATTTCGCCTTTCAATTTTGCATGCATATTAAAATTTTGTGCTTTTTTCTGAGCGAAGATTTCTACTAGTTGTTCACCGACAACATTTCAAACTTAGCGGATGACGTTTTTCTTCTATTCATCCAAAAAATTCTGTCTAGCGCAGTTACATGAATGTATGTGTGGTATTTGGCTTTGCTCTAGCCCAAATACTGAATGAATTGGATTGGGAAACAATGAGTGTTATAATTAACACGAACTATGATATGACTTTATTTTACTCTTTTACCAAGACAAGTGTCAACTGAATCGGACTGACTGTCCGTACAATGCATATTGAATGAATGAGAGAATCATGCTACAAACAGACATGACTATCTAAGAATACCCCAATACCACAGTTTGAGAGATGAGTGAATTCTTACCATGTAGAGTCAAGCAAAAGTATCTGACCTAGCTGAAAATCGAACCCAGATCACACGCTAACCGGGCGGTAGTAGACCACTAGACTACGAGGCCACTCTTGCTTGAACACTCTGTGATATTTGATCACATAACACCACAGTATGAATATCAAAAATGTGTAAGTAAAGGGAAACTAACAAGTTGTTAGTACATCTAAAAATTTCGTGTACATGCTCCTAAAGATCGCTCAAATACATACGTAAAAATAAACTATATTTAAACGACCTCATTAAAATTAGTATAAAGTTGAGAAAGAGATATAATGAGATAAGCTGATGCGTACTATGTTGTTTCCAATGTAAATGTGTGTATGTGTATCAGTCTGAATTGCCTTGTTGGGTCAACAAAACTTGATTGGAGAATTAACGATATGGAATTAACGATAAGAATATGCCGGTATAAATCAACCTATGCTGAAAACCAAACTTTGTCACTTTTTCTTTGATAAGTAAAAGGTCAAAATAACGTACATTTAAGGCCAATTTTACTTAACTTTTTGTCAATAAATCATGGGGTATTTGCAGGATGCAAAGTTTTAATTAAAGAACAGGCATGCAAATAGTTGACAATAAATCATCTTAAAGGAAAATATTAAAAATAAATACTTGCCAATATCCAAATATATACCATTTTACTGTTTTGAAGAAATAGTACACATGCTTACAAATGAATTGTCTTAATTTCAGAAAACAACCAGAAAGCAATACGACCAATCCAAACGGCTATATGATATAACCGTTACGCGGGAAAATGGCTACTCAGCTCTTCTCAAAGCCCTTTGCAATTGCAAGCAGACAGGAGCAGCCAAACTGCTATTCAATGGCGCCCTTAATCATGTGGTTGAGTCACCTATCATTGACTTCCAAGGGAAAATCGGAAAGCTCACGGACATTTTCCCCGGATTAGACAATCTAAATATTTTGGACATTTTAAAAAGCACAGATTTTTCCTTAGATTTAAAATGCATTGACTACATTGTAGACCATTCACAAATTTTTGAGTTGTGCCAGCAACTTATCCCTGCTCCAACAAAGTTTTACATTCCAAGATATATTTCGAACAGATTCCAGCTTAATCCCGAATTATTCAACGAAAACTGCATTGACGTATTTGTCTTCAAAGAAATCGATAAAACAACTTTGTCAGAGCTTGTTCAGCCTAATCTGGTAGCTTATTCGAATCGGCAGTTGGTGGAATTTACATCCAGATTTATTCTTTTGGAGAATGATTTTCACTGGCTGGAAATGCGAAATATCCCTGGTCGTACTGTTCATCTCATTCATTATGAAGCTAGCGATGAGAGTTTCATTTTAGAAGAATCAGTTGGCAATTCTGAAATTCTCATGAAATTTTCAAAATCTCATGACCAAAGGGCGTACATCTCAGAAGACGAGCTTCTGGCAAAAGTAGAAAAAGAAAATAGCGGAAATGGAATCTGCATCTGTGACACGCCTGGAATGGGAAAGTCGTACGTCCTTGCCAGTCTTGCTAGAAAAGTCTACAGTAAAAAGCCGGAAAAACTAGTCGCCTTTATTGTTTTATCAGATATTTCCAAACTTTTAAACTGTGAGGGCTCCCATCTTACATACTTGGACCCTGTAAATCTTCTATTTGATGTCATCGCAACCTGTTCATTTTCGAAATCGATTCTGTTGAAAGCAGTAGAAAAGGATTGCATTTCAATCGAAGTGTTTCTTGACGGGCTGGATGAAGTTCACCCAGATTTACTGGAGGACACATCAAACTTTTTAAAGGCGCTCGTATCCAAGAAGTCCAATCTAAACATCTATGTCACTTCCAGACCCCATGTGCGGAGAGAGTTGGAGAGCAGCTTGGGAGTGATCGCGTACAACCTACTTCCATTCAACCAGCAGGACCAAGCAAATTTTTTGGTAGAGTCGTGGAAACAAAAACTACAAATTTACGAAGAAACGAAGTTGGAAGAATTCGCTAAAGTTTGTCTCCAAAACTTGGAAAGAGAAACTTCCAAAGATGAGCGTGACATAATGGGAATTCCTCTCCTGTGCTTTCTCCTCGCTGAAGTGCATGCCAACGAGGCACGGCTCTATTCTGACTCCAAATACCACTTTGAAACGCCACTAGTCAAATCAACCTCCATCTATGACATGTACAAGAGATTTATAGATGAAAAGTTTGAATCTTCGGAGATATCCACCACCCCATCGTGCTCGTCTAAGACACCAAAACTTAGCACCGAATGTGAAATATTTGGCACAGACAACATGAAACGGTATCACTTGGGACGAGCCCTCACGCTTCTTTTTCCTGATTTCTCTAAACAGTTCAACTTTCCTTCCCCGGAAAATGGGGAACAGCCAACATCACTCCACTTTTCACTCGGAATACTGGAACAGGTACTAAATCATGACAGCACAGAGTCAAGATTTGTGCATAGAACATTTGGAGAATTTCTCGTGGCAGAATTCTTCGGTGATATTTTAATCGGGGAGTATCAACTCAGTTCAATATCTGCTGACGTGTCTAAATTCTGCCTCCAACACGTGCTCAAGCCAGTTTCCTCCAACCAGTTCAAGCACTCTGTAATAGTATCATTTATTGACAAGCACATTGCCACCATCACCAAATATCAAGTGCATCCTTCACTGACAAACGCTTTCCAAGAAGTTATCCTTCCACCCTTCCTAAAAAACATGTTACAAGCTTGTGCCAAGTCTAATCATCTGCATTTATTTCGATTTCTTAAAACCACACTGCTAACACTTTCTGAAGACAGGTTAAAACTATATAGACCCTTTGTCGTTTGCAAAGACGAATACATAGATAAAAATGTCAGCGGCCAAGTCACTTCCGGGAAAGATGAGCCATCCTCTGATTTACTTCATTTAGCGGCTGAGCATACAGTTCAGTTGGTAGATGAGTGCTTTCAGCTCCTTCGAGGCTGCTTCGGCTACACAAATGAATTAGCAGCAGTTCTTGACAATCCTCCAAACACCCACATTCCATTTGACACAGCCGCGAGATATGCTAACTACGAAGTAATCGAGTATCTGGCGGACAGATTTCCCCTTAAAAGTCGCAACCTTCTTGAGCACTGCATGGATCGCAGTTATGGCGGAAGTGAAAATAAGACAAGTAGACGAATAAAAATATTGGATCTTCTTTTAAGCAAAAACAAAACTCTGATTCATGAGCTGCCTTTTCAAAAAAACAAAAATTTAAATTTTGATCCCAGAGTTCATCTTACAATCATAAAACATTTAATTAATGAAAGTAAAAACTTATTGGAGAATGAAGAGTGGTTAGAGTGGGTAAGTAAAATCGTTGAAAGTGTTTTCATGCGTATGTCACTGGACGATTTTGTTGAGCTAATTACTTCTCACGATAGTTCCTCTCCGATTTTTGAAACTGCCGGAAGACTTTTGCAGAATGTCACTGACAGACGGGAAAAGACTATGTTACTATACGCTGTACAAATTAATACACCTCTGCAGACAGTCAAACAACTTGTTGAGTTGGGAGCAAAACCAAATCACAAAAACTGTTATGGCAAAGGTGTACTTCATTTCTCAGCAAAAAACGGGAACAAAGAAATGGTCGAATATTTCCTCTCTCTTGACGTATCTCTTGAGGAATATGACGACAATGGGAACACGCCATTACTGTTAGCTTGCAGACATTTGGAAATGATAAAATATTTGATTGAGAACGGGGCAGATCCGAGTGCTACAAATATATGGCTTGAAACGATCGCTCACAGAGCGGCAAGGCTACTGGAATCGGCTGATGAATTTCATGAATTGGTTGTCTTCCTTTTAGAAAAGCCGAATTCTGAGATCCTGACAAAAGTTTCAACTTTAGATAAAACTTTTTTCAAATCGGAATTTCAAAATTTGGCTACAAGTGGAACTCCACTTCAGACGAGACTAGTCATTAGGGATATTGGCGTGAAGACCTTAGAAACCTTGCTGGACAAAAACCCAGGTGCAATAAATGGAGTGAATGAAGCTGGCTATGGTTTATTGCACGCTGCAGTTGAGGGTGGACAGCCTGTTGCAATCATGAAGGAACTCGTAGAGCGCCGCGTTGACTACAATCTAAAAACGGAGGAAAGTGAAAATGTATTAGATATAGCAATCAGAAGAAGGGACACAGAAGCAATTGCATACTTTAAGTCTTTGGGTATGAGACCCTCTGAAGCATAGATAGGTATGGTGTGTGACTGTATCAACATGTTACTTTATTTTAACTATAGTTTGTATTCTATAACCTTTTTCATGTACATAACATTATTGCTTTGTAATTTATATAAATTTCTTTATTTATTAGCTCAAAAAATGACATCATAGATTTAAAATCTTAGAAACACATTACTGATAGCAAATACTTCCAAAACATATTTTTAGTTAAGTAAGACCAATATTGGTAATGAATGCCTTATTGATAAATTTAAGAACTTAATTATGAGATCCATTATATGAAAAAAAACTTATACATAGCATAGTATTTGCTTACGATTAGCAAAAGCCAAGTGATGACATCTTAATCAATAATAAATGCAACATAAATATACAGATTACTGACCGAATTTGAACTTGAGTTTTGCTTGATTTTTATAATTTCTACTAAGTGTCCTTCATCTACTTTAAATAATAAGGCATCAAGAAAATTATTTTGTTTGACTTCACTGTGAGCATGGAAATATAGTAAAGCATGGGATGATTTTTCATGTGCAAATATAATTTTATATTATTAGTAACTCACTAATATTAATTCGGCTTATTTGGAATTGCATAATAATTTATATTTTTTCATATCAAAAATCCTTTTCATGGATAGATGGAGGGAGTAAGGTCAGGTAGATTAACAGTAGCAGAAGAGGGGACTTTAATTAGCCGTAGTACCATCCCTCGAATTCCTGGCCCACCGAATCTTGCTTGGCCCATCCCTTGCCGGATTCCTTGAGTCCGTACTGATAAGCCCAGGGATTATGCCAATGGCGCATTTCAGTCCATCTGAAATTATTTATAAATTATGATTAGAATACTTACAAAATAAATGTTGCTCAAAATAAAATGTTCACGAATTATGAATTTTCACAAAATATTTTATAAAATTCTCACCCGTGGTACTTAGGTCCCCATCCCTTGTTGGTGGTACTGATGGTGACCAATGTGTCCAATGTGAGCATGTTGATGTCCAAGATGGCCAGCGTATGCGGAAAGGGCACATAACGCCACAATCGCTAAAACTTAAAAAAACAATAACGGCACCTTAATTAGGACAAAAATTATTCAGAACACTTCACTGATTTTTTCCAAAAAATTTATTTCAAAAGATTTCTCACCAGGTTGAATATCATGTTGACTATTTTTTCTGAAGAATTCTCAGCTAACCTCTAGAAAGCGAGAGAAAAACTTAGCGCAATTAAAACCAAAAGTAGAAAAAAGAGAAAGAAAAAATTGCGTCGTTGTTGATGGGTGAACCGAGCAAACATAAATGATTTTCAATTCTTTTCAAAAGAGCTTTTATACTTACATTGTTTTCTCACCGCCCACTAATATCATGAATTCATATTTCATCTAAAAAGAAGAAAACGAAAGATAATGACCATCCCATAAGTTATTTAAATGTCTTTAAGTCTTTATAGCATAATTAGCGTATTACTAGCAAGGCGCAATGCCATTCGAAATTGAGAATTTTTTGAGGGGACCACCACCTGGAGCCACTGGAGATAAATTAAATAATGAGTAATATTTAAGCAACTCGTATAAAAGTAAAAACTGATTACGTAATATCACAAATTACAATTTTTAATGAATACATAGAATCGTTACACTTCAATGCTATCTTTGGTAATACCTTTTTGTGTGCTGTTTACTCTTCCAGATAACTGGTTGGACCATCATTTTTCAGAGTGGCTGAGTTCTAGCTTGATTCACTTCACTTCCCATCATCTTCTTTCTTCCGCTCCGTGTAATGTACATATTAACCCCTTGATTCTAAAAACACAACAAAATTAATTATTTTTGCATTTCTTCCTCAATATGAACGTACGGCATTTCAAATAATTGATCAAATGCTTTTAACAGTGTAATTTTTCAAACCTATCGATAGAAAAGAAAAATCTGAATTTTCGCAATTAGAATTCAATTTAATATACGAAGGTATTACCAAAAGTAATCGGTCAACTTCATTTTGCTCTCATTAAAATCAATTAAAAACAGGAGTGAACAATATTTAATGGATAAATGTGAGCTTAAAAATACAGCCTGAATCATAAAATATTTTTATACGCTTAGGAAATCAATCGTCAGTATTTTTGTGTTATTACTGAATCAAATGTATTATGGCTGTATGTGAATCGGTTGCCATAAGCATCAAAGCTTACCTTTATTCTTTTGCTTCTAAGGCTCAAACAACCTTCAAAGAAATCCTTGACAACCTATCTTTGTATATTCCTTCAACACCTGCAGCTAAACGTAGCACAATAATTAGTGTGTTCAATTTTGTACCAACAAAGAACGTAGCGGATACATACCAAATTTCAGAAAACATCTGTGAGATTTATATATAATATCTATATATGTATTTCCAACGTAGACAGTAGACAGATGCGAACATGGCATGTAAGAGTAATTCCGCTCAATAATACCGAATATTTACCTATACCAGAAGGTATATAAACTGATAAGGTTAATATTTATAACATATCTACATATATTTTTACTCACTATAACAACGCACGGTAATAACTTGATACAAACCACTGGCTTGAATATAAGGAGAGCCGTGTTAGTACTGTGTTCTGATGGCAATATGAAATGCATTTTGTGAAAAACCGAAAGCAAGAATTGTGATTATCAATATCAAAAGCAACGCAGATCAAACTCAAATTTTGGACTATTAGTTGTAAACGTGTACCCATTACAGGATGACTAATTTCATATACGATTGTGTTGATATTTCATGGGAAAATGATTAGCAGGCTTGCTTAATGAATGAATTGTTTGAACATAGATGGCAATTGCTTTTCAAAAGTGAAAATGTATCAAACGACACTTGGTTATACCTCTACCCGATATTATTTTCTGCTGGGATTTCATTATTGCATAAAACTTTAAACCGCATAGCTGTATATTTAATAAGAATTATTCTCATTGAATTATTAATTATAGTATGCAAAAACAGCTGGGAACAGTAACATTTTACCTCTTTTGATGAATTTGCCTGGAAATATCCTGCATGAGAACATCTTTTGGAAAGGAATGAGTTAAAATGAATTGTTGAAAATGCATTTATACTAATTATTATTTTATTCGATTTTCGACCATTCACAAAACAACATTACGTCTGTTTTTATTAACTAGTTTTTATTTCGAGATTTCATCAGTAATGTCAGATTTTAGAGCATACAAACATTTAGGCCAGAAATAGATGCAACAAAACATTAGATTATTATTTAAAAAGCAATATTGTATGAGGAAATAAATATATAATATAAAAATGATGTGTCACTTACACTTCAAATGCCTCATTCCTCTTTCTATACCCTAGGTTACGATACTAAAGTTCCTCTTCATAAGTTTGTATTATATATGTATGTATGCATGTATTTATTTACGTCAGACTCAAATATCACAAGATGTTAGATATGCAAAGCAAAGTCTATATTATAAAACAAGAGAACACTAAGAAGTACAAATTAGTTAGTAATCAGCAAAAAATTAATCAAAATCGATCATCAATCAAAAATAAATTATGGTAAAAGTACATCAAAATCTAGATTATGTACATAGCTTATTTGTCTAATTTAATTATATTAGCAGAACAGTACCCGTAATCAGGCCAAAACACTTGGAAAAAGACAAAAAGCCTTTTGTTGCTATTAAATCCTGCTGTGGTCACACTATTTTAGGGAGTCTAGGCTCTTTTTTTTGAAAAAAATATTAAAAAACTTACAATAAAAATTCAATGAATGACCAAGAACCCTTAAACAGAAGAACGTTGGTTAACAATAAGTATCTAAAAGGCTACTGGCAGCAGCGAGACAAAAACATATTTTAGCACTCAAGCAATCCTCCTTTTATAATGCTCGATATTGCTGCAATTTCTGATACGTAGGTTTAAACATAATCTTAAATATCTACACTAAATAGAGTAGTGGCCATATCCGTTTTACGGCAAACACATTTTAACGTAGCACACTTATCAATGCATTTGGTAAAAATTGACCAGAGTTGTTGCTTTTTGCCAATAATGCCAAAACTGGAAAATATATGTAAAAAGGCGATTAAAAACACAATTTTTCATTCAGGTACAACTCAGATATGCCGTATAAGAATGACAATCTACCATATGCTTCAATATATATATAATTATTTATGACACCCGAAAATATATACGTGCGGTTTATTTTCGTACATTCACATACTTTAATAATCACAATACATTATTAACCTTATGTGCAGTGAATATTTATTCGAAAAAATAAAGGGTAAAATTAGACATATACATCATTAAGTGAAAACGCCAAGTATTTCAAATAATACAGTAGAAGCTGTAGTTGCATACAATTAGTTTAAGCTAATTCATTGGAACAAAATGGTAGCTGTGATTCCAAAACTAATCACGCACCAAACTTCATGTGAAACTTACTCCCAAAAATTTCAAAATATTAATACGGCTGATGTAAGTATTTTCATTGCCATATAAAACGTAACCAAGTTTCGGTGAATCAGGTTTTCAATGATTTTGTATCCTATATTTTGATTAATCAGTCCTAGCAACGATTAATTTTAATTTGCAAAATCCAAACTACGTATGAGTTGAAGAGCGATGACCGCATTATCAGTTGAACTAATGATACTGTTTAATGAGAGCTTTTGCGATATACATTCTGTTGCTTCATTATTTGGGCATGCAAAACCAGGCCAACGACCTTCTACTCAACATAAGTTCATCAGGGTATTTTGGTTTAGATTGAATCCAGTAATGCTGCAATGGCAACCACTACATTCTGATTACGTGATCGTTTCCACTTAAATGTGAAAATAAACATTATTCAATTTGCTTGTACTTCTCGTGTTGGCACCAATAAAATATTTATAACTGTTGTATAAGTACGATAAACGGCTAGTAATAATCAAACCAATAAAAATTTATTTTTAATATTAACTCAGCCAACACTAACGTAAGAGTTATGCAAGCTGGTAACTCCACGCATGTGTATTCCTTAAGCATTGACACGTTATCGTGGCACAGTTAATAGTACATTCGTAATGATGCCTGTCTGTCTGCCTGTATGCGAGTGCTTTGTGCCAATGTTTATTTAATTTTTAAGATTGACAACCTACTAAAATTCAGAGACAGACTTACAATTTATCTAAAAGTATACCAAGGAACTTTACTTGTTAAAGTAGGAGTAACCAACAGTACCACTCTGTTAACATTCACTAGAAGTAATATAGGGAGCGATTAGAAATCCTTAATGCTAAGTATTTCATGCCATTCAGCAAGAACTGTATTTACGTATATGCTAGTGATCAAAACCTTGCTAACTTGTAATTATATATAGGCATGTAATTATTCGCCTCTTAAAAATCCTGACTTTCCAGCTTATTTTTTCAGTTCCTTATGGGGGACCTGAGCTGAGGGTAATTTATGCAAGTGAGTATTCTTAACATGGAAAGTGAGTATTTTACAAATTTATTAAGACAATATTTATTCGTGACGCAATTTGAAACTTTCTTTGGATATCAAATGTCTTCCATTCTCTGTAGTGTAGGGGAGACATGGCTGTCTTGATCTACATATCAGTGCTAGAATGAAACTGACATAAGTAGAGTTGTTGTGAATTTCTGATGAATAAATAGAGACTAGCTCTACCAAATTAAACAGGAGTAAATGAAAAAGGAGTTACCTTTTTTTAATCATGGGGGCTGGCTTAAGCTGAGGAATTTAACACAGGAGGGTATGCAACGGTAAATCCTCCTGTGTAAACATTGACAACACTCAGATAACATGGATGTATATCTGAACTGGAGCTAAGCATCGAATAGAAAAATGCATGTAGTAGTACGGCTTTCCAGAACTCTTCCAAAGAAAACAGTACTGCTGCATGTATTTTTCTTTTCGATGCTCAGCTCCAGTTCCGATACATATCTATGTTAGATGAGTGAAGTCAATGTTTACACCGGAGTGTATGCCGTTCCATACCCTCCTGTGTTAAATTCCTCAGCTTTAGAGAACATGGAATCATTCATACATAGGCATGCTCTGCCATGCATGTAATGCGATTCATTACGGTGTAAATTTGGGACCGCTCTCAAAGGAACGGCCCCATATAGCAAACGGTGGGGTCGTTTGCCACCTCAGGTGGAAATATTAAGCACCAAATTTTAGCAGATAAATCTTTAATTAAATTAGCAGAAAATATCGATTTTAAAATGTTATCAAATATCTATTATTATTACCAATTAAAAAGCTTCCACCTGAGGTGGAACAGGCAAACTCACTCGTGAACGTTTAATTAAATTAAATTTAATTCGATTTAATTAAATTTACCATCAGAATCTAATATGTATATTTTTTAAAGTCCATTTAGCTTAGATTGTTCCACCTCTGAGGTGGCAAATTTCATACACCTCGTAGGTAATTATATATTCCCACCTCACAGGTGGAAATTCACAACTTTATTTCTATAAAAACTTTAAATTCGTCATTTTTGAGCCTATCTCTACTTCACCGATTAATAATAGTAGATGATGTAATTTTCTAACATAGCTGGTATGTCGTAGTTTTTGTCCAACCCCTTTTTGAAATTGCTGGTCCCTGATTGGCTAATTAAAAAATTAATTTTTTAATAAGTTCCAATAAAAAAGACACAACTTTTAAAACGGAATTGTATGTAGTTTTTTATTCTGCACCCCATTCAACTTTAAAAGTTGTGTCTTTTTTATTGGAACTGCCCGAGGGGGGAAGAATGGGGGG